>PVLD010012924.1:0-58133 GCA_004027595.1 Dinomys branickii | reverse complement strand
TTTTTTTTTCTTTTTTTTCTGTTGCTGAGAGGATAAACTGTCTGACTAAATTTGCATGTCTGTATATGGGTCCATACATCTACAATTCGAAGATATCAATGGATAAAGCAACAACTACTGTTGAGACCATATCACCTTGTCTATAGATTAGTTGTGATTGTACTATTTTCTATGATAATGGGTGTCTGTTTGTCAATATCTTTTTGTACTTTTATGTTTCTAAAATAAAAAAAAAAAAAGATGAAGAAAGAGAAGGAGGAGAAAGAGGAGGAAGAGGGGGAGGGGGAGGAGAAGAAAGAGAAAGGGAAGAAGGAAAAGGAGAAGGAAGAGAAGGAGAAGGAGAAGGAGAAGAAGAAACCATAATAACCTCCAACCCTCAGGCCTGAGATACAGACCCTGATGGAGAGAGTGACCACAGCTCATTGTACGGAAAAGAAGCTGCTGGGCTGCAGCACTGACCACACTCGCCGCAGAGCAAACCTCCCAGCAACGCTGTCCGGAGAGAGGTACCTCATGCAAACCCTCCACGACAACACTCATCCCTGCCATGGGAAGCTGCTGGCAGCTGGGTGCGGCTGCGCCTGTAGTGCTGCAAGAACTATGCGTGTTGCAGGACTTTGCTGAGCAAACGACTAAACTCCAGAAGGAAAGCCATTCCCTCTAATACTCACAATGCTTATCAATATGCAAACTGTCAAAGGATTGATTCTAAAGAGCCCGTCCCAACTTCACAGGGCAGGTAATGAAGGAAGGATTTAGAAGTAAGAGGCAACAAACTGAATACTCACACAACATCTCTGTCCAAACATGATCATACTAAATACTGTACTATGTGAAATTTATTCTGAGAAGACTGTATGGTATATTTCAATAGTTTGTTTCATTCCAACACTTAGGAGACTGAGGGAAGAGGAGTTTAAGGCCAACCTCCACTATACACTAAGGCCCTGTCTGAAAACAAAATCACAGAAGAACACTTTATTCCATAGATGTACAATCTGAAATGTATAAGCACTCAGGATACTTGGACTTCCTGAAACGAAAACAGCATTTGTGCCGGAAGTATGAATTCATTGAAATGTCATGAATGGTAGCTATAATGATACTGTTCTGTGTGGCAATGATAAATTCAAGGGTAAGAGTAAAAAACTGATGAAAAGTATGTTATTTAAAGCTAAAAACATTTAATGTTAACTATAGAAATGACAAAGGTGTCTTCAGCTATAACTTTTGGAGGAAATTATCTGTGTTTGATTTACAGTAAGAAAGACTTTGCTTAAAATATTAATCAGTACTTTTGGAACAAAAGTATAAGATAGATCAATTTTAAGAAAATTTTGACCCATTAGAAATAACGTCAGCCACAAAAAGTGTTTTCTCCTAACTTCAACTTTTGTTTGTGTTTATCCAGAATAACCAGAATGTTCGGGAACAAGTTTGTTAAACATTCTCTTTCAAGGGCTCGCAGATAAGTTTACATTCAGACTGTTTCTTAGTGGAATCTCATCAACTTTCCCCTTGTGGGAATTCATTCAACACATACAAAACCTACCAGTTACCCTAGTGGCGATTTGAAAATATAGTACTTAGTGCTTTTCTTTTTTTGTCTTTTTGAGACAGGGTCTCGCTATGTAGTTCAGGCTGGCCTTGAGCTCACTTTGTAGCCCAGGCTGGTCTCAAACTTGTAATGATCCTCCTGCTTCAACCTCCTGAGTGCTGGGATTACAGGTGTGCGCCATCATGCCCAGCCATGCTTCGTGTTCGTAAATTTCACACACAATCACATGAGGTGAGTTACACAGTGAGAGTTTGAAAAACAAAGAAGGCTGTGTTTAGATGGGCGGGTTGCATTAACTTTTCCCACATTATTTATATAAATACTCCAAATCAGATGTATGGGCACATGCTGTAACACTGACACTCTGGGAGGCTGAGGCAGGAAAATCATACATTCAAGATAAGCCTGGGTAGTTTAATGATTTAGCAAGGCCATGCATCAAAGTAAAAAAAATAAGAAGGGCGGGTGATATACCTAAATGTGAAGGTCCTAGGTTCAATTCTCAGTGTGGTAAAACAAACAAATAAAATGACCAATAATTATGCTCCAGCCTCAGTGTATTCTCATATTATATGTAGAAGTAGAAAAAAATGCTTTCATATGTGAGTTGTCTTTTACAAAAGTAGAAAGAAGCCAGGTATGACAGTGTACGCTCATAGTTCCAGGGCCCTGGGACAATGAGGCAGGAGGACTGTGAGTTTGAGACCAGTATGAACAACTGTGTGTACCTAAGAGATTCTGAAAGCTGCAGCCTAACTGCTAAACCTAATTCTTGGAGTTTGACATGAGCAAATGATGTTCTTCCTCGCCAATGACAGTTCATATTGATTTACAGAAAAGGAGGCTCTAAGTACAGTGTGTACATAATGTACCTTCTGACAAAACTAACTTTGTTTCACAGACACTGACTTTTTTTTCTTTTTCTTTTTTGGTCTTTTTGAGGCAGGGTCTCACTATGCAGTTCAGGCTGGCCTTTAGGTCACTTTGTAGCTCAGGTTGGTCTTGAACTTGTGACAATTCTCCTGCCTCAGCTTCCCAAGTGCTGGAATTACAGGTGTGTGCCACCATGCCCAGCTTTTAAATTTTTAAATTTTTTTTCTATCATTTTGAGACAAGGTCTCACTATGCAGTTCAGATTGGCCTTGAGCTTACTTTGTAGCTCAGGCTTTGATTGAACTGCCACCACACCCAGCAACTTTCATTTTCTTTAGTAAACTTGGTTACTATGTTTCCTAGTTCAAATCTGTGGTAAAGTGACTCAGGAGAGAGCCAGGACCCTTATTTTGTTGACATCTTCATCCTGTGCAAGAGGCACTGGAGATTGTGTGAGTGCTACACCTGCCCTGGAGGTGATAGCTGCATACAATAAAAGGGAGGAGGAGAGGCCGGCTCCCACCCCCTTTTGCTGTCTTTGGCTCCCTTGGACTGTTGCTCCTCACCAGGCCACCCTGCCTTGGAGCCAGCTGATGAGGGACTGAAACCTCCACAAACTGTGAGCTAAATATTTTTTTTTTTTCTGTGAGCTAAATAAACCTTTCCTTCCCTAATTTTGGGAGTTAGGTATTTTGTCTCAGCAATGAAAGAAAAGTAACTAAAATAGAATTTGGTACCAGAGTGGGGCTATTGCTGTGACTATACCTGACCATGTGGTTCAAGAGCCTTTGAGAATGGCTTGTGGGAAGTGTTTGGAAAGGTTTAGAGATGTCACCTGAAATAGTAGAGCTGAAATGCCTTTGGCTGTTCTGTATGGAAGATTCTGGTCAGAGTTCAGAAGACCAGAAAGCTGACAGAAATCCTTCTGGTAAAGAGCAGGCTTGGGAGATTTCTGCCGGGAAAAAGAACTGCATTGGCTGTTGGACTCTAGATAATGTGTGTTATGTCTTGGCAGAAAGTTTGTCTGCATTTTGCTTGTGTCCAAAGATTTTGCCTGAGACTAAGATTAAAAGTGGTGGACTAATTAATCTCACAGAAGAAATTTCAAGGGAGAAGAATGTTGAGGCTGTGGCACGGCTACTGTGGGGGACTGTTAGCCAGGCTTATATTGAGAATTAAGAGCAGGAAGCCCAGCAAAATGATTTAAAACGTTGTGAGCATGGTCAGAAAGGAAGCTCTAGTAAACCTGTAGACTACAAAGATAGCACTGAGGACATCTGCATTACTGAGAAGGGACAGAATATAAAAGATGGTCTGAGGGCATCACAAGTAGCAGCAAGTCTCCACCCTTTGCAGCCTCAAAACTGCAAAAGTGAAAGACTCTGCTTTGAGGAGAAAACCACAGACCCCCGCGTTCCAGAATCACAGTGGCTGCACCAGGTTCCAGAAGGGCAGCAGTACAGAGAATTTGTCCCTCAGAACTGGATTTACAATGCCCAGCAATCCAGGTACTCTACCCCTACAGCCAAGAGAGAGGAAAGCCCGGCTACTGCTCCAGCTTGCAGCAGACCTTGGCATCATCCACATGACACTGGTTTTAGGTGCACACAGAATGCAAGAGTTATGGGGTTAAAGAGGCTTCCACCCCAATTTCAGAAGGCCTGGGAGGCCAGTAAGTGTGCCCCTGACACGGCAGTGTGTAAAGCTGTGAGAAGCCAAATGTCAGTGGAGACCCCTGAAATTTGAAAAAGCCAAGAATGTGGATTATCTAAGGAAAGCTGCAAAGAGGGAGCAAAGTGGGCCTAGGAGAGAAGCCGCGGGAGCTGTAACCAGCAGAAGTGCCATAGAGGTGGAGTCACACAAGCCTTTTGGAGCTCACAACTTGCCACAGATTGCCACAGATTGCTTCAGATGCTAGACATGGAACTATAGGACTTCATGTTTGCCCTGCTGGATTTTGGACTTGCTTTGGTCGCAATCCTTTGTTTTCCCCTGCTTGTAACTTTTGGAATGAAAATGTTTATCTTGTGCCATTGAATGTTGGAAGTGTTCAACTTTGTTTTCATTTGTGCAGGGGCTTACAGCTAAAAGTTTGCCTTCGAACTCAGAGGGCACTTGGGACTTGGACTTTTCGGCAATGCTGAAACTGTTAGGACTTTGGTAACTCTTAGAGATGGGTTAAATGCCTTTTGTATAAAGGGATGTGCATGAGTCTTTGGGGGAGCCAGGGGCAGAATGTTATGGTTCTAATGTAGTATAATATTGATGAACGTAATACTGGTTCTTAAGGATTGTTAAAACTTGTTACAATGTTCAAGTTGTGAAATGATAAGAATAAGCGTGTCTTTGTATCTGGAAACCATTTAAAAGAAATGGGTCTGTCTGCCAAGTTGACAAGGGATGGATTGTATAGGTAGATACATTGTGTCAACTTCAGAAGTTTAGAAGTTTAACTAAGTGAGTCAGCAGGAAGCCAGGGCCCTTACTTTGTAGACATCCTCATCCTGTGCAAGAGGAGGGCACAGGAGATTGTGTGAGTACTGCAATGGGTGGGGGATAGCCTACTAATACAAACATTGGTGAAGATGTGGGGAAAAGGAATTCTTTTCTATTGTGTACACAATGGAATACTACTCTGTCATAAAGATAAATGTGAAGCATTCGTAGGCAAATGGGTGCAATTTGAAAACATGATGTTAAGTGATGTCAGCACTTATGCTTAAATATTACATGGTTTCTCTAACCTGAGATACTCAAAATATGAAAGCAGAGAGAAAGTGAGCCAAGTAGAAGGTAAATAGGAAGATGGACATTCAAATAATTCCCCAAATTATCTATTCCATTGTTTCAAAAGTATTTTAATATATATGCTAATTTCATTTATACTTCTACATTCTGTAGTTCATCCAAGGGCTGTGGGTGTAGCTCAGTGGTAGAGTGCTTGCCTAGTACGCACAAGGCCCTGAGTTTAATCCTCAGCACTCCCCTCCCCCTAAAATCCAACCACATTATCTGTTTGTTAGTTATAAGACTCTTTTTGTCTATAATTTGTACTCTTGAGTAACATTTGGTCATGCTTTTTTTGCTGTTGTTTTGTTTCTGCTTTTGATCTTTTTGAGGCAGAGTTGTGCTATGTAGTTCAGGTTGGCTTTGAGCTCACTTTGTAGCCCAGGCTGGTCTTAAACTTGCAATGATCCTCCTGAGTCAGCCTGCTGAGTGCTGGGAATACAGGCATGTGCCACCACACCTGGCCATGCTTTTTTCTTTCTTTTTTTTTTGTCTTTTTGAGACAGGGTCTCACTATGTGGTTCAGGCTGGCCTTGAGCTCACTTTGTAGCCCAGGCTGGTCTTGAACTCACAACAATCCTCCTGCCTCAGCCCCCCAAGGGCTGGGATTACAGGAATGCGCCACCACATCTGGCTTCTGGCCATGCTTTTAAGAGTGTGTGTGTGTGTGTGTGTGTGTGTGTGTGTGTGTGTGTATAAATATATAAACACAAATATGATATACAGTACATTAATTTATTTTTTATTTTGTTTTGAAATTTTGGGCTTTTTATAGATAAGTGCATTTTAATGTTTTATTAATATCTACTTGTATTACATTAAAAATCACAACTAAATAAAATTCATCATAGCGTCTCACTAAGCCTCCTAGGTTGTCCTCAAACTTTTATTCTTTCTGCCTCAGCCTCTAGAGTAGCTAGACCCTCATTGCAATGGGTTCATGATTTTTTTTTTTTTTTTTTTTTTAGGACAGGGTCTCACTCTGCAGTTCAGGCTGGCCTTGAACTCACTTTGTAGCCTAGGCTGGTCCCAAACTTGTAGCAATCCTTCTGGCTCAGCCTCCCAAGTGCTGGGATTACAGGCATGTGGCACCATATCCAGTCTCCTGACAATATTTATTTATGTATGTATGCATGTCTTTCTGAGACAGGGTCTCACTATGCAGTTCAGGCTGGACTTGAGGTTACTTTATAGCCCAGGTTGGTCTCAAACTTGCAATGATTCTCCTGCCTCAGCCTCCTGAGTGCTGCGATTACAGGGGTGTGCTATTATGCCTGGCTCCTGACCATTTTAAAATTAGTTGTCTCCTTTATTCAGTTGTCTGAGTACCATATATAAATATATATATATTTTTTGGTATAGGTTTATTTTATTTATTTATTTTTAAAATTTTATTTTAAAGACAAAACAATGGATACATATGAACCTGAAAAGCCATAAACAATACAGAAAATACGAAGTTATACAGAATATAGTAGGGAATTAGCACTGGATGTTGTATTACATAGTTATCTTCACATTAGTTAACACAAAAACATTAAAGGAAATACCAAATTATAGAGAAGATAGCAGGGAATTTGCAGTGGATGCTGTATAATATAAAGTTATCTTCACTTCTGTTAATACAGAAACAATTGAGGAAATACAGAATTATAGAGAACATAGAAGGGAATTAGCTCTGGATGCTGTACTACATAATGTTACCTTCACCTTTGTTACTCAGTTACACAGATGATGGCCCATTTGATCATTCAATTTTTCTCCTCCCTCATCTCTGTTGCCCTACCACTCAATCAGTCATCTTCCCTGTGATAATAACTGTACTCCTGGGTTTATCCATATCCCTGGACTCTTGCCTCGGGAAGAGATATAGCTGCCTCAGACTATACTATAACATACATGGGTGTATACAAACTGCCATGGTCGGAGGTGGGAAAGCACATATGCTGATAGCGGACTGCCCGGCTCCACCCTGTTGTTGTGCTATGGGTGGGGGCGGGTCCAGTCCATGAGGTGCCCTGAGCAGGGCCCTCAGTGGAGCAGCCACCGGGCCCACTCCGGAGCAGCAGCGGAGCAGCCATGGGGCCCACTGCGGCATAGCTGTGGGGCCCACAGCGGCGTAGCCGCGGGGCCCACTGCAGCGCAGCCACAGGGCCCACTGCAGCATAGCCGTGGGGCCCACAGCGGCACAGCCGCGGGGCCCACTGCGGAGCAGCCGTTGGGCACGCGCCCCCATCGGGGCGTCCTCTGTGACCCTTTTGGCTCTGTCCTGTTGCCTTGATGCCAGAGGCCCTTTCTTCTCCTCCCACCTCCTCCTGATCTCCAACATTACCGTTCCCCACCCCCTACAGCTGGGCAATGGGTCTCCGAAGCTGAAGCTGCAATTGCTGGAACGAGGGCTTGGGCCAAGAGTTGTGTTTGAAGCAGTGGCTTCCTCTTTCTCCGTCTCTTCTCCCTCCGACTGTGCCACGGCGGCCCTCCGATTCTTTACTCCAGGAGAGGTTTTGCTTGGTCTTTCGGAGGGCTTCAGTTCCCATTTCAGATCCTTCTTGGGTTCAGGGTACATACCTCTCTCCTTTCTGTCTTCATATTGCTATATTCCATTGTCTGGGTGGTAATCCTCTGGGAGGTTCTCTCTCTGCTGCCTACCCGGTTGCCATCTTCTTGGAAGTCTTGGTTGTTTTGGTATTTTGAGATAGGCTGTTGCTATGTAGCTCAAGCAGGGAACTTTTATATAGCTCAGGGTGGCCTGGAACTTACTATCCTCCTGCTTCAGCCTCCTGAGTGTTAGAATTATAAGCATATACTACCATGTCTGGAGAGTTCCTTATATATTATAGTTTTCAAATACCTCATCCAACTCTGTAAATCGTCTCTTGGTTCTGTTTTTCCTTTGCTGTACCTAAGTGCTTTATTTTGTTGCAGTCTCATTTGTCTAATTTTGCTTTTGTTGCCTGTGTTTGTGAAGTTAAATCCTCAAAAAATCATTGTCTATATCAATGTCTTGTAGTTTATATCTCTGTTTTCTTTGACAAATTTTACAGTTTCAGGTCTAGTGTTTCATTCTCTAATTCCTTTTGGATTGATTTTAAAAAATGACTTTATAAAGGTTCAAGAGTAAATCTACGATGAAAATCATATTAACGTGTGTGCAGGGTAGAGCTCATTAGGTAATGGTGAACATTAACGTATGTGCAGGGCATAACTCATTAGGTAATGGTGAACTTGTATTGTGTAAGTATCATTTAACGGTGTTAAAGTTTTCTATTTTACTTTTTAAGTTTTACACTGCTTGCTGGTGGCACACACCTGTAATCCCAGCACATGGGAGATTGAGGTAGGAGGATTACCAAAGAAAAAAAGTTTTATATTGCTTATTTGTAAATCCAGAAAAGGTACTTTGTCTTAGTACTGCTGTGAGAAATAAATGAGAAAAACAAAGATTAAAAAAAGAGAAATCAGTGAGATCATCCATGTGTGACATCTACCATTCAATGAAAAGCAGTAAAAAAAAAAAAAGCAACGGAGGGAGGGAACAAGAACAATGACTTTGAAGTAACGTGCTTGACAAATATGATAACTTAGGGTAACAGGTGTTAGGTGAACAGACCTAAGCATAACTGAATAGGGAGGATCCGCATGACTGCTCGTGGTCAGTACAGTTCACACAGCTACGAAATCACTGACAGGACTTTTTGCCAACTCATGTGTGGCTAAGAGAAGAATGGGGAAGCTAGAAGGAATTACTGAGTTGGAGGCCGGGCATGGTGGTGCAAGACTGTGACGCCAGCACTCAGGAGGTTGAGATAGGAGGACTGCTGTGAGTTCAAGGCTTGCCTGAACTACGTGGCCAGACGCTGTCTCAAAAAACAAACAAACAGGAAATATTGAATTGGGAGTGAAAGTTCGTCACAGAAGGGAACATGTTCTAGGGAAGACACAACTTGGAGAAGAGCAGATGGAAATGGTATATTAGTTGAATGGGTGAAAGGACAGATGAATTAAGATATAACAAATTAACAAGCAATCTTTATTGAGCACTTGGTACTATGAATTTGTGGTACTTCCAGGACCCCAGTGGGTGCCTAAAACTAGATAGTACTGTACCCTGCGTATGCTCCGTTTTGTCCTATATGTTCATATATACGCCAGAGTTTAGTTTATATAGTAAGAGATTAAGAGCATAAACAACAAAATAGGGCAATTCTGACAGTATTTTTTTTTTGGTCTTTTTGAGACAGGATCTTGCCATGCAGTCCAGGCTGGCCTTGAGCTCACTTTGTAGCCCAGGCTGATCTTGAACTCATGATGATCCTCTTGCCTCAGCCTCCCCAGTGCTGGGATCACAGGCGTGTGCCACCACATCTGCCATTGTTATAGTAAGTTATGTGAATGTGGCTTGCCAGTTTGGCTAACAGAATGTTTTACTGTGCTGTACTCACCTGTTTTTGTTGAAATGGTTGAAAAATAGGTAAGTAGATGCTACAGTATACTTCCAAGTTAGGGTATTTACATTTCAGATATACCTGTTGTTTTGTTTTTGTTTTTTTTTGAGACCAGGTCACCCTATGCAGTTCAGGCTGGCCTTGAACTCGCAGTGATCCTCCTGCTTCAGCCTCCGGTGTGCCACGAAGGCCAGCTGAGTTATACCTGTTCAAACCTTTGTGCTTCTCTTCCTCCTCTCCCACTTCAACCAGACACACCTTTTTCTCCTTTACTTCCTCCGTGTCACCCAACCCTCCATTCCCACTACTGGAGGCTGAACGCTGCCAGCGCTGGGCTTCGTCCAGACTTATTTATGGGGTACAGTGCTGGTGCACAGACCTTTCTTGTTTTCTGACACAGGGTCTCGTTGAATGGCTCAGGATGGGCTCAGACTGGTGCCTCACACTCTCCTGCGATTACAGTTACAGAGTGTGTGTGTGTGTGTGTGTGTGTGTGTGTGTGTTCCCCTGGGATTAGTTACAGTCTGTGTTTGTGTGTCCGTGCTACGCCATCCCCAGCGGCGTACATTCTTCATTAAGAGCCATTATATACTGGGTACTTTGGTGTAGCAGACATTTTGCTAAACGCAGTGGCAAAGAGGCGCGGCGAAGCTTCTAGAGCCGCGCTCCGCGGTGCCGTGGCGGGGGTCGGGGCCGACCTGCACTCGCAGGGGACCCTTCTGCTGCTCCTGGGCCTTCCGTGCCCGCCGGGGGCGCGAACGCCTTTCCCAGAGGCTCCAGCGGCGCCTCCGAGCGCGTCCTCCGTCCAGGAACGCGGGTGCTAACCCGAACTGGGGAGCCCGGGTCACGGTCCCCGTAAGACCAACCCCGAACCTAACAGCGCGCCTCACGCGACCGGCCCAGTCCGCTTCGAGCTGCGCGCAGAGCGGATGGGGGAGCCCTGGACGCGGACCGCAGGACGGCGCAGCGGGAGGGCGAGCGCAGGCCAGGCTCTGCGGCCCCGCCTCCGGGGCGGGCCGTTCCGCGGGGGCGGGAGCGCGTCCTGCGCGAGGGGAGGGGAGGGGAGGGGAGGGGCCCGGCGAGGGGGGGCTCCGCCCGGGAGGGGGCTGCACGCGCGAGACGCCACCCTGGATCTCGGCCGCAGCGCAGCCTTCAGCTCCTCTTGCGAAGCAGTTTTGAGGAAGCCCGACCTGGAGCCTAACACAGGTTCACCCGAAAGCTCACGGAGCACGGCGAACTTGCGCCCGGTCCGTGCCGTGCGCGTCACGGCCTCGCGGAGGCGGACTCACCCCGCAACAAGGCGCCCTGCGGGGGCGGGGCCGATCGACACTGCGGCGCGCCGCCGCCTGTTGGATTGGCTCGAGCCTCTCCCGCCAGGCCTGCCCGGCTCCCGCGCGCTCCGGGGCCCGCCCCCGCTGCCATCTTGGCCCGGCAGGCAGCAGGCTGCGCGCGCGTAAACAGTCCGCGCGAGCGGCCCTCGGAGGCACCGGGCGCGACGGGAGAGCGCGTGCAGCCTCTCCCGAGCAGTGAGTATCGGCGCCGGCCGTCCGCCCGCAGGCCTCCCCGCCGCGGGCCTTCGCCCCTCGCGGGAGCGCCACCCCGCCGGCCTCCCGCCCCGCGGGTTCGGCCGGTGTACGGCTGCCCGGGGAGGCGGCGCGGGAGGGGCGGGCGGGCGGTGGGCGCCCGAGTCAGCGCCGTCTCTCCCTTTCCGGCCTTGCCGCAGGGCGCCGACATGTCGGCGCCAGCCGAGAGCCCCCTCCTCCCGCTGTTGGAGACCCTGGAGGACGCCTCCGCCTTCCCCGGCGAGCATACGGACGCCTACCTCAGCCTGACCAGGTGCGGCGGGCGGGCCGGGTCTGCGCGACCGGGCTGGGCGCCGGGGCCGTCGCTGCCGCGGCGTTGGGGTGTGTGTTTGGGTGAGGGCGCCTGCACGTGCGTCTCGAGAGCGAAGGGCATTAAATTTAAGAAGTTGCAGCTGAAAGCGGCGTGGGCGTTCCCCTCTTCGCCCCTGTCTTTTCGAGGCTGAGGCAGGAGGGTCGCCGTAGTCCTGGCAGCCGGGGCTGCAGAGGCGGGGCGAGTTCCAGGCCAGGCCGCGCCGCGAGCGAGACCCCTTCGGAGGGCGCTGCTGCCGGAAGGGCCGGAGGCGTGGCCGGTGCCGTCCCTGCGTTGGGGAAGGCGGCCTCGCTGCGGGTTCCCGGACTGCCAGCCTGAGTGTTCCAGTTTCAAACAGATACGAAGTACTATTGTAAATTTTCTTTAAGGGCCTTATGTATAAGATAAGATTTGTAAGTAGGGAAGGAGATTTCCGTCCCATTTCCAGCTTTTGAAACTGACAATGTGGAGCCCAAAAGACCCTTTGATGTGTTACCGCCTACTTTTATGCAGACGCAGATCGCGTTTTATATATATATATACTCAGTATTCCTCCTCAAGTATTTTCAGCACTCGTTTCTGAAAATTTGAAAGTCGTTGTTAAAAGTATAGTAATACAAATATGTTAGGCAGTTGAGCTCGGTAGTTTTTGTCTTTGCTTAATCACGTGTTCTGTTGCTTTTAAAGTCGAATGACTGGAGAAGAAGGAAAAGAACTCATTACCGAAGTGGAGAAAAATCTTCCTCGGCTGTGCCAAGTGTTACAGGTATTAAAGTTCTTCACTTAAAACATTGAAACCACCCAGCTGACCCATACAAACAACAAATGTTCACTGGATAGCGCATATTGATTGATTACTTAAGGAAACTGCCTGCTTTCTTTCCGGCCTTTTATTTATTCATTCATTCATTCATTTTCATACTGGTAGTGGAACTCGGGACCTTACGCTGCTAGGCTGTACCTCCGGCCCTTGCCCACCTTCTCACTTAGTTTTCCAAATCTGAGTTCACGCTGTTTTGTTTTTGGTTTTATTTCGTAGTGAGAGGGAATCCCAGGGTCTCAAACATTAAGAGGCACCGTTGATCCCTAAGTTTACTGTTTAGTTCCCAGTTCGCAGAGGAAGAAATCTGTTCATTTTGCCTTAAATTACTCAGGGCTGAGTCCAAATCCTGTTCTTTTATTTCGAAAGCAGTGATCAAAGATTAATCTATTTTCTTTACTTCTGGAAGTGTGGAGTACTTGTAAGTGATTTTAGACTTGTTAGCTGTCTTGGGTGTACTCCAGAAAGTATTGGTGCTTCTTTTGCTCACCGTGTTTAGCCCTTATTTCTGATTAGAAGACTGTTGCAGTTTAATCTTTTTATCAGGAGGTGGTATAGTTTAGAATGAAACCTTTGTTCTCACTTGACTCTTTGGATTTATGACTTGATTTCCCTGGGACTTCACAGTTTTCTCTTGGCTTGAGAAGGTCTTGTGTGTAAGTCCAGGCCAGCTTGAGAACTTTGCAGCCCTCCTACCCCCGTCTCTCCAGTGCTGGGATAACAGGTTTGTGCCACCACACCTGGCACCTCTTAACTTTGTAGTCTTGTTTGTATTTTTTTTTCTCTTTTAAAATTTGTTTTGTCTTTTTGAGACAGGGTCTCACTATGCAGTTCAGGCTGGCCTTGAGCTCACTTTGTAGCCCAGGATGGTCTCAAATTTGCAATGATTGTGCTGCCTCAGCCTCCTGAGTGCTGAGATTACAGGCCAGTGCAGGGGGGGGGCACGGGTGCACGCAGTGGCTGCAGTCTTGTTTTTAGAGTAGAAAGGTAGAACTGGGTCTCTGAGTATCCTTTGGATCATCCCTGGTGTGGGCTGAGGTCACTCAGTGGTACAGCATTTGGGTAGTGAGGACAAGGCCCTGGAGTGAATTCGGCAGTGACAGATAAACAAAACCATTGTGTACTTAGCCCGACTTCTGTCTACAGCTTCAAAGCATTGGAGCTGCCGCTTAGGTATTGCTGAAATAGCACAACAGGTTTCACAGAAAGACGTTACTGTGTGATAGTTACTTAATAGTGTTATTACACCATAACGTCATGATCTCCCTCTCCATTATATTCCACATTTCAGCAATGTATTTCATGTGAAGACGTGTACCTTCATGTACAGTACTTAATATTTGAGAGCATATGAGATCAGAAACCCTGTTGCATGAATTTTGAGTCAAGGTGCACAATTTCTAAGTAGGTTTGTGTATAAAACTCGGAGAGATTATCTGGAAGCTCAGGGAAGGAGAGTAGTAGCATAGTCAAATGATGTTTTACATGAGAATTAAGAAAAATGGAATTCTTTCAGAATAGGAACCACATTAGGGGAAATCGTGTTTGAAAGTATGTTAATGTTTAGATTCTGCTAGAACTGTCCACGGACTTTATCTTTTTTTTTTTCAATTTTTTTTTCAATTTTTTGTGGCACTAGGGATTGAAACCAGGCTTCAGGGGGGTAAGTGCTCTACCCTGAGTTATGTCCCCAGTCCACCCATTCTTTTTTTGTTGTTAGTTGGTTTTAATATGTAGTGTAGGCTGCCCTTGAACTCATGGGGATTCTCTTGCCTCAGCCTCCTGAGTGCTGGGATTACAGGCTTGTGCTGCCTTGCCTGCCTCACCCATAATATTCTTGAAGATAAGACTGACTACTGTTGGGATTAGAACTGGTAAAAGACTTGCTAGCTCTACTGAGGGTTTGATGTTCAGTATCATAAGGAAACTGCCTCTGTTCATGTGTTGAAGGAGATCTGTTTAATAAAAGGTGATCAGTTATAACCTGTATGATCATACGTATCTGGAAGACTGAGGCAGGAGGATCACAAATTCAAGCCCAGATTTCACAATTTAGCAAGAACCTGTCTTGAAAGGAAAAACGTCTAGGGTTGCAGTTCAGTGTGAAGCCACAGGGTTCAATCCCTGTACTGAACAAAAAAAAACGTAGCCAGGTGCTAGCTTTTGTTAAAGACACAGAATATTAACTCTCAGTGCCTTGGTTATCTGAGCGAGTTGCTGTAATATCTGTCATACTCAGGCTTTGGTCTTTCGGTTTTCCTTAATTCCGGAATAGGTACCCCTGAGCTGGTTAGGTGGTTCATGTCTATAATTCCAGAATTTAGAATTTACCCATAATTTCATCATTGGGAGTCAGAAGCAGATAAGAGAATGGTAGATTTAAGCCAGCCTGGCAATTTGGCAAGATACTGTCTGGAAATTTTTTTTGTCTTTGAGACAAGAATCTCACTATATAGTTCATGCTGGCCTTGAGCTCACTTTGTAGCCCAAGCTGGTCTTGAACTTGGAACGATTCTCCTGCCTCAGCCTACCGAGTGCTGGGATTACAGGCGTGCACCGCTACACCTGGCTGTTATTTTTGTGTGTGTATGTATTTTTGAGACAGGGTCTCACTATGCAGTTCAGGAGAGCTTACTTTATAATTCAGGCTGTTCTTGAACCCACAAAGGTCCTCTTGGCCTCAGCCTTCCAAGTGCTGAGGTTACAGGCATGCACCATCACACCCAGCTTGGAAATTTTTTAAAGAAGAACTGAGGATACAGTTCAAAGACGGTCCTGGATTCAATCCCAGTACCAGAAAAAATGATGGTCCTTCTGACCCTTTCCTTTCCTAGCTCACAGCCTCTGTAAGAGGCGTTGCTTGGTTGTTGACTTTGCATTTGAGTCTTCAGCTTACTCTTTGCAAAAGGGTCCTGCCTCCTGTTCTTTCACGTGAATATTCTTCATCTGTTAATAAAAGTGTTCTTTCATTTGAGCTTTGTCTGGCTCCCTCCTCTTTGGTCTCCGTTTCCCTCCAAGTTCTGTAGTTTGCTACTGGGTATTTTTCACCAGTACTCAAAGGTTTATTTGTTGTATTGAAATGTAATGAAATAAAATAAAATGTAATGTACCAGTTATTTTGTAATTAACTTTGGATTTCTAGAAATGGTTTTATAGTTGTACTTGTTTTTGGTAAACTGTCTCTGTTTTGTAGACTCACATTTCCAGTCGGAACGCAGAGCTGAGCAGCGCTGCTCTTCAGGCCTTGGGCTTTTGCTTATATAATCCCAAGATCACGTCAGGGTTATCAGGTGCGTGAATTTATTATGACCATTAATGTGAAGTTTAAACTATAATTGAGTTAGAAATAACTCATTCCTGGGTTGGTTTCAAAATTTATAGTTTAGGATTTGCTTTTGAGAAAGAAATAATCCGATTATATTTAGATTGTCATTCCCTGGACACAGTTCAAAGTTTGGTACTATAAAATGTGGTGTAGAAATAAGGCTATTTAACTATGGTCTTAAGCTTGGATTATAGTTCAGGGATAGAGTTTACAGTCCTCAACACAAGTAGATGTGACTGCTATAAAATCTGGAATGTTTTTTAAAGAAAGCATGTCTTAATTTGGAAGAAAATAATAAATTACCTGATTATTCAGGTGTATGTCCTAAGGCACATGCTGAATTCAAAAGTTACAGTGATGATAAATGTGGTGTAATTTAGAAATGAAAGTGGGATTGAACACACAGGCCCCGAAGGTGCCTTCTGTATTATGTAGTTCATAGTTTGTCACTGTGAAGGGAATCTGGGAGGTCATCTACAGAGGGAATCAGGAAGTTACCTTCTTTTTCCCTGAAAGGTGGTTGCTGCTTACTCTTTATTTATAGAAGTCAGAACAATCTGAAGTAGTTCACTTTGGAGCAGATTTGTGGGATTTATTACTTACTTTTCTGAGACAAGGTCTCGCTATGTAGTACAGGCTGATCTTGGAGTCACTTTGTAGCCCAAGCTGGCCTGGAGCTCACAGCAATCCTCCTGCATCAGCCTCCTGAGTGCTGGGATTACAGGCATGTGCCACCCTGCCAGGCAGTTGTGGAATTTAAACATTGGGAAAAATGGTCTTAGTTACAGTTAGAATTGTTTCATTTGTACATGTCTACTTGAACTAACTTGTTTTCTCTGAATGCACTTTGCTCTTTGCTTTGTATTTTATGTCTACTTCTTTGTATTTTATAGTTTGAAAAGTTTGTATTAGCACTGGTTCTCTGATCCATCTTTGGATATGTATTTAGTTTTTTGAATGGACAACATGTTGTTACTGATGTTGGAGATTTTATTTTTTTTTTATTTAAAAAAAAATAAAAGTACAAAAACATGTTAACAAACAGGCACCAATTAGCGTAAAAAATAGTACAATCACAACTGATCTATAGACAAGGTGACATGGTCTCAACAGTGGTTATTGCTTTATCCATTGATATCTTCGAAGTGTAAATATATGAACCCATATACAGACATGCAAAATTAGTCAGGGCATTAATCCTCTCAACAACATAAAAACACAAAAACCAAACATCCAAAGACAGAAAACAAAACAGGCAAACAACAACAACAAAAAACCCACCAATAGTTGCTGCTGCATATTGATATCTTCGAAGTGTGTGTTCAGGATAATACATACAGACATACAATATTGATCAAATAACCCGTCATCAATTATTCCTTACCATTAAGTGATATAATACAATAGTAGAACCATGTTAGTGATGCTGGAGATTTTAAACAATTGTAAAGTATTACAATGATTAAAATTAAAACTCTTTACTTTTTAGAAGCAAATATTCAAGAGCTGCTTTCACAATTGAATGATATTGTTAAAAGTTCAGACAAAAATGTGCGTACCAGGGCTCTTTGGGTAATATCCAAACAGACGTTTCCCACTGAAGTTGTTGGCAAAATGGTGAGTATAGTTTCTGTTCGTCTTAACTGTATGCCAATTAAAAATTGAGCCTGTTTGATCTGTATTTATTTCGTTCTGTGTTTTAGGTATCCAGTATAATTGACTCATTGGAAATAGTATTTAATAAAGGAGAGATACATTCTGCTGTTGTTGATTTTGAAGCATTAAATGTTATCATAAGGTATGCTGTTGGGTACTATGTGAATTGTAGTGATTGCTTTCCTTGGTTCAGAGTTTACCTTAAGGATTACACGTAGGCTTATTGCACACACTAACCCTAGAAATCATATGCAATCCCAGTACTTGGGAGGCTAATAATGTCAGACTGGGCTACAGCAGTGAGTTCACAGCCTGCCTGAAACACACAGCAAGACCCTCTCTCAAAAAAAGTGAAAATAATATAAAATTGCTTTAGGGATTGGACTTTGGGATTTATTTTTTGTGGTGCTGGGGACTCAACCCAGAACGTTGCACATGCAAGGCAAATACAGTATCACTGAACCACACCCCAGCTGACTTTCAGGATTTAAATGAAAGACGTTAAAGGAAGGGAATATCTTTTAGACTATACGTTTAAAAGAAAAGGAATGTAACAGAAGATGGATGTAGACATCTGTAAATTGCTGAATTTGTTTATATTTACTGGGGAGTCTGTGGTTTTTTGGTGTTTTTGAGAGAGGGTCTCGCTATATAGTTGAGGTTGGCCTTGAACTCATTTTGTAGCCCATGCTGGCCTCAGACTCAGAACGATCCTCGTGTGTCATCCTCTTGAGTGCTGGGATTACAGGCATGCGCTACTGGGCCTGAGTCACTGTGAAGTCTTAAAAAGTAAAGTCTGGGTTAGGCCTCTGCTGATAAAAGACAGTTCTGATTGTAAACTTCTCCATGCTAAAGTTTTTGCAAGAATTTCAAAAGTACAGTTTGTAAGTAGACTAAGGGGATTGCTTAGGAAGAAGTGCTTGCCTGTCAGGGAACAGAAAAATCCTCATTCTTTTTATCCTACCCTACTCTTTAACAAGCTAATAATACAAGCTGTTTTGCTTGCAAAATTTTCTTCAGTTGAGATGTGTGGTATTCTGTTGCTTATATCATGGTTTATTGGCTTATGTTCTGTAACAGTGTTGCATTTTAAGCCAGGCACTGTAGGGCAGGCCTATAATCCTAGCACTCTGGGAGGCTGAGGCAGGAGGATCACAGCAAGTCAGAGGCCAGCCTCTGAACTACAGTGAGACCCTGCCTTTTTTTTTTTTTTTTTTGGATGGTGTCGTGGATTGAACTCAGGACCTTGGGCTTGCCAGGCAGGCGCTTGTGCCACTGAGCTATAGCTGCAGTCCAAGACCCTGTCTCAAAAAAAAGTTGAGTTTAATAGTTTAACAATAATTTTATTTTTTAAAAATAATTGGTATTTAAAAATTTGTTTTGGTCTTTTTGAGACAAGAGTGTTGCCATGTAGGTGGGGCTTTGACCTCATTATGCAGCACAGGCTCCTTTTACACTCAGCAGCCATCTTTCTACCTCAGCTGCCTGCGTGCTTGGACTACAAGCATGTGGCACCATGCGGAGCTAAATTTTCAGTCAAAAGACAAGGCTGTGTGTTTTCTTTATTTAAAAGTTTCATGAAAACAGGCTAGAGGCTTTGCGTAGTGATAGAGCAGTTGCGTTGCTTGCACAAGGCCCTGAGTTGAGTCCCCAGCACCCTGCAAAATTCTAGAAGCCTTATAGAAGTATACAAGGGTCTATATGCACAGTGTACATATTCAAAAACAAGTGGGTGTGGAGTGCAAAAGAGCCCCCTCATAGAGTTGTCCATAGTTCTCTGTGTTGCTGCTTTTCTTGGTAATAAACCTAAAAAGTGAGGCCAAGCTGATTTAGTCATTGATTCCTCTTATTCACAGATTAATTGAACAAGCCCCAATTCAAATGGGAGAACAGGCAGTGAGGTGGGCAAAACTGGTCATACCCTTAGTGGTTCATTCAGCACAGAAGGTACACTTGCGGGGAGCCACTGCTCTGGAGATGGGAATGCCATTGTTGCTTCAGAAACAACAAGAAATAGCATCCATTACAGAGCATCTTATGACCACTGTAAGTATTACATCCTGTAGGGATTTTCTGAATACTGCATTGGATGTTCTGTACGCAAGTTTAAAATTCAGTGTGGGTTCATGTCAGTATAACTGCACTGTGATTTAAGACTTAAGCTTTGAATTGAAACAAAAGAATTGAAATAAAGACTTGTTTAGTTTCATGTAGACAGAAGTTTTGTTACAGTCCAGATGAAATATTTTGTCCCATTCCCAGTAAACAGTGTAGGAAGTGGTCATGTTATTGAAAACGAATAATAACTGATTTAGACTTGTTGGGGTTATTGTATAATTTCAGTAGATGCAAACTTAACTCACGAAAACTCATCCAGTCTGTACAGGTTCCCGTTCATTACTTGCTGCAGGTCTTAGGGTTACGGGCCTGTATTCTCGCAGCATTTGTTGGACATGTGTTACATGCAGTGCATTGTTTGGGCGCTGATGACTGCAGCAGTGGAATGAGGGCTTACTGCAGAGCTCATATTCTGGTGTAAAGAGGTGAGGTGGTCAGTGTGTTAAGTGAAGACCGCTCTGTAGCGGCAGAGACAAGATAAACAGGAGTGATGAAATGGTCAAGGCAAGTTAAAAAAAGAAAAGACATTAGCATAGTGATGGCAAACTATGAGACACCAAATGCTCATGCTGCAACGCCACCCACCCTTAGCTGCTGGGCAACGGCTTACATGCTGCAGAGAGGGCTCTGTGCGCCTGCTGCAGTTCCCAGCTGTACACTTGCCAAGCACTGTGTGAGAACAGTGACTGGAGCAGAGTAGGGAGTTGCCGTGTGGGCAGTATGGGCACGTTCTGTGAGGGCAAGAGGGCCTGCTCTTAGGTTGTGTGCCAGCCGGTGTTCAGTGAACTCTATGGGCAGTGCGATGGTGGGAGAGAGAGTGAGTGGGGTGAAAGGTGACCTCAGAGGAACAGAGGCCACAGTTAAAAAATCGGGTACTGTTGTTTTGTACTTTGTGTGTGGTATTAGGGATGAGCTATATCCTTAGCCATTGATTGATTGATTGATTGATTGCAGTCCTGGGACTGTAGAATCGTGCACATGCTAGGGAAGAAGTGCACCATTAAGCCATGTCCCCAATGTGTACCCCGCCACTGTTTTTGTTTTTTGAGACAAGGCCCTGTTAAGTTGCCAGGTCGGGCTCAAACTTGTGGTTCCCTTTTCTTTTTGGGTTTTTTGTTTTTTTGTTTTTTTGACAGGTTCTCCCTATGCAGTTTAGGCGGGCCTTGTGCTCACTTTGTATCCCAGGCTGGTCTCCAATTCACCGTGCTCCTCCTGCCCCAGCCTCCCAAGGCATCAGGAGGATTACAGGTGTGTGCTACCACGCCCAACCACTCTCCCACTCTCCTTTCCTAAAGGCTTCCTGAGTAGCTGGCATTGCACATGAGCCACTATGTAGAGCTTTATTCTCATTGTAATGGAGAGTCCTACTTGAATATTTTGAACCTGGATGTAATACATATAGCTCAGATTTTATTACACTCTTTTGTGGTACTGGGGATTGTATCCAGGGCCTTCTGCACTGTTCTATATTGTTTATTTTGAGGTAAGGTATATAAGATACCAAGATGTAGCCAGGCATGGTGGCGCACACCTGTAATCCCAGTACTCAGGAGGCTGAGGCAGGAGAATTGCTGTGAGTTCGAGCCTAGCCTGGGCTACAAAATGAGTCCAAGGCCAACCTGAACTGCATAGTGAGACCCTGTCTCAAAAAAACGAAGAAGAAAAAAAAAAGCCAAGTTGCTCATTTAAAGTGATCATTCTGGCTGTTCAGAAGGTGGGTGCTTGAGCAGGAGCTAGGGGATGGGTTATGAGATACAGTACTACAGTAATGTGGGCAGTGAGGGAGCCTTCTATTTTTTTTTTTTTTTTTTTTTTTTTTGGCAGTACTGGGGATTGAACTCAGGACCCTGCGCCTGCTAGGCAGGCGCTTATTCCACTGAGCTATATCCCCAGCCCCGAGGGAGCCTTCTAGGTTGGAAACCTTTTTTTTGTATTTGGGAGGCCTGTTTGTAAAGTAAGTTAAATATATTTGAGAATTGTTTTATTCTGGTAAATGTGTTTATTTTTAATAGCATTTATAAAATTTCATGTTTGGATTTTTTGTATGGGACTCGAACTCAGGACCTTGTGCTTGCGAGGCAGGCACTCGTGCCTCTGAGCTATATCCCTGTTTATTCTCCCCCCATGTTTATTGTTTTGACACAAGGTCTCACTGTGTTGCAGACTGGCCTCAAGCTCACTATGAGGTCCAGGCTGGCGTCTAAGTTGGTGACCCATCTGCATTAACCTTAAGATGCTGAGGTTGAGAGGCATGCACCATCACTCCTGGCTGTTTGTTTGTTTAGTTTTGTCTGTTTGAGACAGAGTCTCACTACGCAGTTCAGGCTGGCCTTGAGCTCACTTTGGAGCCCAGGCTGGTCTCAAACTTGAAATAATCCGCTTGCCTCAGCCTACTGAGGGCTGGGATTATAGGTGGGCACCACCATGCCTGGCTGGTTGGGGGGTTGTTTTTATTATAAAGATTATTTGAGAAACAATTTGTGAGTTATTTCTATACTTCTCATACTGCGTTTTTTCTTGTATTTGCTAAATATTTTACTTTGTTTACAGAAATTGATCTCAGAACTCCAAAAGCTATTTATGAGTAAAAATGAGACCTATGTTTTAAAATTATGGCCCTTGTTCGTCAGACTTCTTGGAAAGGTAAGTGCTATTGTTTCACAGCACTTGTAGATAGAGTGGTAGAGCCTGAGCTACAAAGTGAGCCTAAGGCCAGCCTGAACTGCACAGCGAGATCCTGTCTCAAAGAGACAAAAAGACCAAACATTTGAATTACCCAAAGTGTATGATTTAAACTGAAGTCCGGGAAGGTTATGCCTGCCTGCCCTTTTTTGTTTACTTTTAAGCTTTAAACAAGTGTGCATTTCGGTCCATTTCACACAGTTTTTGTGCTTCTTTCCCCTCTTTTCGGGAGACTTGCTGTCTGCAATGGCCGCCTGGTGTCTTGTTGGTGTTTCAAGCATAGGGTGGCTGTGGCACTTTAGAAGCCTTTGCTCTGGTGTGAGTTGCAGTGCAGTGCTTTGAGTTCAGTGGTAGGAAATCAGTATCATATATTAAAGAAGGTGTCTTTAAATGGAAAAACGTAAAAGGTAATGCAATGAATATAGTAAAACTTCAGTCTGCATGCATGATTTATTTTGGAAACATGCTTATAATCTAAGGCACTTGGATATCCAAGTGAATTTTCTTGTAAGAAATAATGGAAATTCTAGAGGATTCGTTCCACAGTGCAAAAATATTCATGAAAATGATACGTAATATAATACAAAATAATAAAATACAAAATATAAAGGAAAAACAAGAAAACCTTTATGGCTGGTGTGAGGGAGAGAAACGCAGACGATTGTGCAGGACGGTGTTCTTGACCACTGACGGAGCTTCTCTCTGCTGCGTAAGCAGAATCTTCCTTTTTCCATGTGCCTGTAACGAGGAGCCCACCCAGTGGCATTTGCTTTTGCCTCCTGTCAAGGGTTTTCGGAAACTGGGCATTGTATTTACAGAGATTCACTGCTTGCTCTGCTACAGCCTCACTGGGGTGGTGCATTCCTACAGAATTTTGCGCTGTCTCCCAAATTTACACATCTCCCTTACAGCATTTCAAGTTCTATTCTGCTGAGATCTCCATAATCTTTTGTTGATGGGAGACAGTCTCTCATGGCCCCACAGCAGGAGAGACACAGAGATAGTTGCGAGTAGGTGATGTTTGGCGTCACACAGTACTTACATCACTTGTTACCAGGTTAAAATTTACTAGGAATGTTTGTCATGTGGAACACTTGAAGAACAAGTTACTTGCCATGCAATTTTATTGTGCTTGATAATCATACTCATTTTGCATATGAGGGTATACCAGGTTTAGAATGTATTCCTCAGTATAAACACATTCACAGAAACAAGCCAGCCAAGAGCGGGCATAGCTGAATTCCAGTACTTGAGAGGCTGAGCCGGGAGGATTGCTGAGAGTTTGAGACCATCCTTTATTATATAGTGAGTTGAAGATCAGCGTGTCTTACCCAAAAAACTAAAAGCAAAAACCAAAAAACGAAAGTTTACTGAAACAGTATGCTGTGCTATGATAGAAGCAATCTCTGATCTTTGCCTTGTGTGTTGATTGCTTCGTCTGTTCTTGATTTAAGCTTGTGTTTTGTTCATGATGGCACTAGGAATAGTAGTGTATACCATTCATGCACACTAAATAGACTAGGTGTGTAGAAGGCTGTTTGTGTAAGTACCGTCTAACTTTGCACAGTGACACATTTCTTTTAACATGAAGCATGGTTGTATTTGTAGTTTTTTTTTTTTTTTTTTTTTTTTTGGGTCTTTCTGAAACAGGATCTTGCTATGCAGTTCAGACTGGCCTTGAGCTCACTTTGTAGCCCAGGTTGGGCTTGAACTCACAAGGATCCTCCTGCCTCAGCCTCCCTAGTGCTGGGATTATAGGCGTGCCACCACCACGCCTGGCTCTGATTGTATTTAATCCTTGAAAATACTTTTTTTTAATAAGTCAGACTCTTGCTATATAGCCCAGGCTGGCCTCCATCTTGCAATGATCCTGCCTCAACCTGAGATATTGTTTTTCTAGAACATTCTCCTTCCTGATCTGTAGAAGTACAAGGAGTATGTGGATCTTGGTGTGTAACTTTGCTGAATTTACTAGCTCTAGTGGCTTTCTTGTGAGTTTTTGTTTTTAAGCCATTCAGTAGAGTGTATTCGTTGTTTTTGCTGTTTATATTATGTTATAGCGTGTTTTTTTTTTTGTCATTTTGTCTCTGAGACAGGGTCTCACTGTGCAGTTCAGGCTGGTCTTGGGCTCCCTTTGTAACCCAGGCTGGCCTTGAACTTGCAGCAATCCTTCTGCCTCAGCCTCCCAAGTTCTGGGTACATTATGTTAAGATGATACGTGGTTTCTAGTTTCTTAGCAATGAAATTTTGGGGGGGGGTCTTTTGGAGACAGGGTCTCACTATGTAGCAGTTCAGGCTGGTCTTGAACTCACTGGTAGCCCAGGCAGGTCTCAAACTCACTGATTCTCTAGAGGCCTTAGCTTCTTGAATGCTGGGATTATAGGCATACGGCACCATGCCCGGTTCCTTCAGATTGTTTACTTGTCATGTATGGATTTTTTTGTAAGATACTACTCTCACGTCAGTCATATGTAATATTTGGAACTCATTTTTTTCTTTTTATTTGAGACAGGGTCTCGCTATGCAGTTTAGGCTGGACTTGAGCTCACTTTGTAGCACTGAATTATGTCTCCAGTGCTTCTTATTTTGAGAACAGGGTCTTGCACAGTTACACAGGTAACCCAAACTTGTTACTCTCTTGTCTCCAAATAACCAGCATCGAGTTAGAGCAGAGGCAAGAGTGCCCCATACCTGCCTTTTTAATTATTTGCTTTAGCAGGTGTTGCCATTTTCTATGTTGAGAATAGGTCTTTAGCTAATTTTTTTGCCTATTTTAATGTGCTTGAAAACATTTTAAATAAGGTTTATATATCTTCTCACTCATAGTGCTTATATTTTTCATGTATGTAGAGTACGCAATCTGAAGCCAAAAATGCTCCAAAACCTAAAACTTGGTTTCCTCATGTGACATGAAAAGTGAAAAATTCCATACCTGATCCTTATGTGCTGAGTCTCAGCCAGAACAGGGGTGTATTAAAAATAGTGTGTAAAATTAACTTTAGGCTGTGTGTGTATATTACGTGATGATGGAACACATGAACTTTATGTTTAGGCTTCAGTTCTGACCCTGAGATAACCTCATTATGTATGGTATATGCCAGTGTTATAAAATCTGAAGTATTTCTGGTCCCAAGTGTTAGGGTACTCACCCTGTTTTCTTTCATGTTACTCTATTGCAGTTTGGTGTATGTGCTGCCAAAGTGAGCCTTGCAATTTTCAATATGTCTAATTTTTTCATTTTCTTTGTTTTAAAAGTGTTCTGTATTACATATTGTGTGCTTCATTGAGCTTTGTTTTTTGGGGTTTTTTTTCGTTTTGTATTTTTGAGGCAGGATCTTGCCATTAAGTTCAGGCTAGTGTTGAACTCACTTTGGTTTTTTTTTTTGTTAGGAAATTCAGTTATCTGTCTTATTTATTTTTGTTTTTTTGAGACAAGGTCTTGCTATGCAGTTCAGGCAGGCCTTCAGCTCACTTTGTATGTAGCCCCGGCTGGTCTTGAACTTGCAATGATTTTTCTGCCTCAGCCTCCCAAGTGCTGGGAATACAGGTGTGCGCCCCCATGCCTGGCTACTTTTTATTTAAAAAAAAAAGAATGAAAACATAACAAATACGTACATTTACAAAATAATGCAAGAACAGTACAAGCAATACTGAAATTCAGACAAGCTGATAGGACATTAAAAATGTTATATTAAAATAGGAATAACATTGCTATCTTCAAATTGGTTACTCAGGTAAACAAATACAGACATGTAAGATTAATCAAACAGTTAAACATTAACTATTCCTTTCAATAGTGATAGAAGTCAGTAGTACAACTGTATTAGCTATCCTGTATACACATACTATTTTCCCCTTATTTCTTTTCTCCTTTCCCTCATCCCACTTGCTGTTTACTTTTGAGCATTTTTCATTTCACAGTGTCTATCATACCTCCTAATTATATTTACTTTTTCAGGTTCTTACACTAGTGGGGCAATGTTATTTGCACATGCAGGTCTGATTTATTTCACTTAAGAGTATGGTCTCTGGTTATGACCATTTACCTGTGAAAGCCTCGAGTTTATCTTTCTTTCTAGCTGAGTAATATTCCAGCATATAAAAATGCCACAACTTTTTTATCCATTCCTCAGTGGATGGACATTTGAGTTGCTTCCACAATTTAGCTATGACAAGTTGTACTTCTGTAGACGTGGGTGCACCTGTCGCTGTGATACGATATTTTCAGATCTGGGAAAACAGGCAGAAGGGGAATAGCTGGATTAAATGGGACCTCTAGACCTAGTTTGATGAAGAACCTCCAAACTGATTTCCACAGTGGTTGCACCAATCTACACTTCCACCAACAGTGGAGAAGTGTTCCTTTTCCCCCACAGCCTCTCCAGCATTTGTTACTCGTTGATTTCTTAATGATAGCCATTCTCACTGGAGTGAGATGAAATCTCAGTTTTGTTTTAGGCATTTTTCAAATGACTAATGATGTTGAACATTTTCTCATATATTTATTTGCGGTTTGTATTTCTTTGACTGAGAAGTGTATATTCATCTCAGATGCCCATTTCTGGATTGGGTCTTTGAATTTGGGAGGGCTGGTGGTTTTTAATTCTTTGTATGTCCTCGATAGAAGTCCTTTGTCTGAGGGACCGTCAGCTAAAATTTTTTCCCAATTTGTGGGTTTTCTTTACTCTGCTAGTGATTTCTTCAGATGTGTAAAAACTATTCAGTAAGATGAGATCTCAGTTATTGTCTCTGATTTCCTGTGCGGTTTCATTTTTGTTTATTAACTGCCTACCCCTATGTCTTCAAGGTTTTTACCTACTTTTTCTTCCAATACATTTAGTGTTTCTGTTTGTTTGTTTTTTTTTTAATTTTAAAAGTAAAAGAACAAAAACACTAACAGACACAGAGTAGCACAAGAACAGTACAAAAACTGAATTACAGTTAGGTGGCAGGGGATCAACAATGGTTGTTGTATTACATATTGATAACTTCAAAGTGTATGCTCAGGACAATACAAATAGACATACAAGATTGATCAAACAATTAATCATCGATGGTTCCTTACATAAAAATGACTTGAGACAATAGTGCAACCATGTCAGCCATCCTGCACATACATACATACCTACATAGCTATCCCCTTCTTCCTTTTCTCCTTCCCTTGATCCCGATTGCTTGGTACTTTTGAACGGTCCCCCTTCATACCTCCCGATTTATATCCCCACCTCCAGGTTCCTACACTAATGATACAATACGCTGTTTGCACATGCACATCTGATTTACCTCACTTGTGAGTGTGGTCTCTAACCGTGACCATTTGCCTATAAAAGCCTCTAGTTTGTCTTTCTTTATAGCTGAATAATACTCCATTGTGTAAAAATGCCACAGTTTTTTAATCCAGTCCTCTGTGGATGGACATTTGGGTTGCTTCCACGATTTAGCTATTACAAATTGTGCTGCTATAAACATGGATGCAAATATATCACGGTAATACGACGTTTTGAGATCTTCTGGGAAAATACCCAGAAGGGGAATAGCTAGGTTGGCTGGGACCTCTAGACGTAATTTGCTGAGGAATCTCCAAACCGATTTCCACAGTGGTTTCACCAGTCTGCATTCCCACTAGCAGTGCATGAGAGTTCCTATTTCTCTACAGCCTCACCAGCATTTGTTATTGGACCATTTCTTGATGCTGTCCAGTCTTACTGGGGTGAGATGAAATCTAAATGTTGTTTTCATTTGCACTTCTTGAGTGACTAAAGATGTAGAATATTTTCTCATATATTTATTTTCCCTTTGTATTTCTTTATCTGAGAAGTGTGTTTTCATCTCAGATGCCAATTTCTGGATTGGGTCTTTGAATTTGGACAGGTTCATGTTTTTAAATTTTTTATTCTTGATAGAAGGCCTTTGTCCGAGGAACAGCCAGTTAGGATTTTTTTTTCCCAATCTGTGGATTTTCTTTTTACTCTGCTGGTGATTTCTTAAGATGTGCAAAAACTTTTCAGTAAAATGAGGTCCCAGTTGTTGATTCTTTGAAGTGTTTCCCTTGCAGTTTGATTTTTGTTCATGAATACTCCGCCTACTCCTATGTCTTCAAGAGTTTTACCTACTTTTCTCTTCCAATAGGTGTAGTGTTTCTGTGATCCATTTTGACTTAAGTTTGGTGCATGGTGATAGGCTTGGGTCTATTTTCAGTCTTCGGGCAAGTGGCAAACCAATTTTTCCAACACCATTTATTTATTGAAGAGGCTATCTTTCTTCCAGTGAGGTTGTTTGGCCCCTTTGTCAGATATTAGGTGGCTGAATGTTTTTGTGGTTATGGCTGTATCTTCCAGTCTGTTCCATTGATCACCAGGTCTGTTTTTGAGCCAGTACCAGGTTGATTTTATTACAGTAGCTTTGTAGTATAATTTCAGGTCAGGGATTGTGATTCCACCTGACTTCCTTGTGGCCCAGAATTGCTTTTGCTATTCTGGGTCTCTTCTGGTTCCAGATGAATTTAAGGCATGTTTTCTCTAGATCTGTGAGGTATGCTGATGGTAGTTTAATGGGAATTGCATTAAATCTGTACAATTGTGGTAGTATGGCCATTTTCACAATGTTGGTTCTTCCTAACCATGAGTAGGGAATGTTTTTCCATTAATTGAAATCCTCTTCGATCTCTTTTTTCAGAGTACTGTAGTTTTTATTGAATAGATCTTTTACCTCTTTCATTAGATTGATTCCTAAATATTTCACCTTTTTGGATGCTATTGTAAAAGTTATAGTTTCCTTAATTTCTCTCTCAATCTGTGGTTTATGTATAGGAATGCTATTGATTTTTGGGTGTTGACTTTGTATCCAGCTACTCTGCTGAATTTGTCGATTAATTGAAGGAGTCTTGTGGAGTTTTTGGGGTCTTCCATGTAAAGTATCATGTCATCTGCAAATAGTGATAGTTTTACTTCTTCCTTTCCTATCCGTATTGCTTTTATTTCACTCTCTTGTCTAATTGCTCTGGCTAATCTTCTAGAACTGTGTTGAATAGTAGTGGTGACAGTGGACATCCTTGTCTTATTCCTGTCTTTAAAGTGAAAGCTTTCAGTTTATGCCCATTTAGTATGATGTTGGCTCTTGGTTTGTCACAGATGGCTTTGATGAATGAGATTGAGGTAGAGGCCATCTATTCCTATTTTTTCTAGGGTTTGTAACATGAATGCATGTTGGACTTTATCAAAAGCTTTTTCCGCATCTATTGAGATGATCATGTGGTTTTTGTCTTTGGCTGTATTGATATGGTATATAACATTAATTGATTTGCAAATATTGAACCATCCCTGCCTTCCTGGAATACATCCAACCTGGGTGTATAACTTTTCTTATGATTTGCTGCATTCTATTTGCTAGTATTTTATCGAGTATCTTTGCATCTGTGTTCATTAGGGAGATTGGCCTGTAGTTCTCTTTCTTGGTTGGGTCCTTCTCTGGTTTTGGTATTAGTATAATACTTGCCTCCAGAAATGAGTTAGTGAGAATTGCTTCCTTTTCAATTTCACTGAAGAGTTTGAGGAGTGTTGGCATTAAACTTTACTTTGCTGAATGTTTTATAAAATTCTGCTGTGAATCCGTCAGGGTCTGGGCTTTCCTTTGTTGGTAAGTTTTTAATGACATTTTCAATCTGATTAATTGATATTGGGTTGTTTGGGGCTTTTATATCTTCCTGGTTCACCTTTGGTAATTCGTACATTTGTAGGAATCTGTCGATTTTTTTTTTTTCCCCCCTGGGTTTTCTGTCCTATTGGAGTAAAGATACTCAACGTAGGTATTAATGATCTTTCGAATTTCTGTAGGATCTGTAGTAATTTCATCGTTTTCATTCCTTATTGCCTGAATTTGAGTTCTTTCTTTTTTTGATAAGATTGGCTAGAGGTTTATCAATTTCATTTGGTCTTTCAAAAAACCAACTCTTTGATTCACTTATTTTTTGTAGAATTTTCTTTGTCTCAATTGCATTAATTTCTGCCCGAAGCTTTATAATCTCCCTTTTTTGGGCTTGACTTGTTCTTCTTTTTCTAAAAGTTTGAGGTGCAACATTAGGCTACTTACTCGTTCTCTTTCTGTTTTCTTTGTGAGTCCATCGCTGTAAATCTCCCTCTGATGACTGCTTTCCTTGCATCCCACAGATTCCTGTAAGTTGTATTTGTATTTTCGTTTGTTTGTAGGTATTTTTTAGTTTCTTTAATTTCTTGTGTGACCCATTGGTTATTCAGGAAGTTGTTGTCTAATTTCCAAATGTTTATAGAGGTTTTGGAATTCCCTTTGTCTTTAATTTCCAATTTCATTGCACTGTGGTCAGATAATATGCATGGGATGATTTCAATTCTTTTGCATTTAGGTAGGTATGCTCTATGGCCTAGAATGTGGTCTGTTTTAGAGAAAGTCCCCTGTGCAGCTGAGAAAAATGTGTATTCAGGTGTTGTGGGGTGGAACACTCTGTAAACATCTACTAAGTCCATTTGGTTAACACATTTGATTCAGGTCTGTTACATCTTTGCTGAGTTTTAGTCCGTTTGACCTGTCTGTGCGTCAAAGGGGTATTTAGGTCCCCTATTACAATAGTGTTATTGTTTATTTGGTTTTTTATGTCCGTTAAGATTCGCCTTACATAGTTTGGTGCTCTAGTATTTGGTGCATACATGTTTAAGATTGTTAACTCTTCCTCTTGCAGTTTTCCCCTAACTAGTATATAGTGGCCTTCTTTGTCTCTTTTGATTGTTATCAGTTTGAAGTTTACATTATCTGCAAACGTAACACCTATACCCCTATTTTTTTCTGGGAACCTGTTGCATGGAGGATTGTTTTCCAACCTTTGACTTTCAGTCTGGATTTCCTTTTGAGTAAAGTGTGTTTCCTGTATACAGCATATTGTGGGATTCTGTCTCTTAATCCACTCTGCCAGTCTGTTTCTTTTGACTGGTGAATTGAGGCCATTTACATTGATTGTTGTAACTGTTACACGTTGGCTCATTCTTGTCATGTTGTTTACTTGATGTTGCTTTCCTACTTTTGCTGTTTAATTTCTTGTTCTGCTGAAGGATTCCTTTCTATTGTTCTTTTTGGGATTGTGGTCACATTTTTCTCTGTCTAGAATATCTTTCAGTACTTTTTGTAATGTTGGTTTGGCACTCATGAAGTTTTTCAATTGTTCTTTGTCATGGAAATATTTTATTTCTCCATTGAATTTGAAGGATAGTTTTGCAGGATACAGCAATATGGGTTGGAAGCTGTTTTGTCTTAGAATCTGTAATACTTTGCTCTAAGCTCTTGATTTCATGGTTTCTGTTGAAGTCTCCTGTGATTCTGATGGGCTTTGCTTTATAGGTGATCTGTTTCTTTTATCTAGCAGCTTTTAATATTGTGGTCTTTCGCTGGATATCTGGGATCTTGACTATTATATGTCTGGGGGTGATTTTATTTGGGTTGTGGCTCACTGGAGTTCTATATGGTTCATTTACCTGCACATCAGTATTTTTTACCATGCTTGGGAAATTTTCTGCTATTTCTGCAAATATTCTTTTCATGTCATTTGTGTTACCTCTTGCTCTTTCACTGATTCCTAATACTCGCACATTATTTCTCTTTGCTTGATCTTGCAGCTGTTGGATTGATTTCTCCTGGTTCCTTGTTGACTTTAAGAGATCCTTTCACAATTGTTAGCTGTCATGTTGTCTTCAAGATCTGAAATTCTGTCTTCAGATTCATTCAAGCAGTTTTGCAAGCTTTCAGCGGCAGTTTTCATTTCCTGGAAATCTCTTTGAAACTGTTTCTTGTGTTCTCATTCATTCCTGAATTGCTCATGTAACATTTCCATTTGTTGCCTTTGATCTTCTAGTCTTTTATCTGTTTTTTCTCTGTATGTGCAAAGCATTTCTTCCATTATTATTTTTATTTTGTGCCTGAGAGATTATTTCAGATTTGATCTCTTCTATGGCCTGATGGAGTTGTTTATTCAGATGTGATCATTCAGAAATTTTAGGTATGTGGTTTCCTAGTTCTCCTATGTCATTGTGTCCTGTACTTGTTCTAGGTGGAGTTTTGTTCTGGGACTGCAGTTTTCCCCTTTGTCTTGTCATTTTGAATGTCGATTGACTAGTACTGAGTTACTGACTACTCAGGCAGCTCACAAAGGACTCTAGTGACCCTAGTTTACCTGGATGTTAAACTAAACCCAGGGTGGTAGCAGACTGTGGACCACTGGACCCTGGGATCCCAGGCAGTTGCTGGGGTGCACAACTCAGACCACGCCTGCGATAGTGGGCACGTGCTGGGCTTCATTACCAGAGTGTCCAGTGTGTGGTGGAAAGCGTGTGGGCCTCCGCCTTGATGCCTATGGCAGTTAGGCAGTGGCTTGTCCTTCCAGATCCTCAGGTAGCTGGTCACGGGGTAGCAGGGCTCTCCTCCCAACCCCGAGGACTCCAGAGCCTGAGGCTTCTTCTATACTGCAGGTCTTAACCACCAACAGGGATGGGCCCTCCCAGTTGGAGTTCCTTCCTAACTCTAAGGTGTGGAGCAGAACCCAAGTGTAGGCCTTAACAGAGGAGAAGGGTTGCGCTGCTCATGCGGCCTTGCAGGTCAGCCCCTGTGACTGAAGAAAGGTCCGAGTCACACAGCCAGGACGCAGGCCATGAAATGCCGCACTGCTTAGATGCCCGCACTGGTGGGCCTTTTGTCGCTGGAGTAAGGTCTGAGTTGCACAGCCTCAACTCGGGCGGGCAACGCCACGCCAGTCAGGTGTCAGCACCAGTGGGCCTTGGTTGCTGGAGTCTAGTGTTTCTGTTTTAATATTGAGATCTGTGTGATTCATTTTGAGTTGAGTTTGGTCTGTGGTGATAGCCTTGGGTCTGTTTTCAGTGTTTGGCAAGTGGCATGCCAGTTTTTATACAGCGTAGCGTTAGATTTTGGTTCTTAATCCACTCTGCCACTCTGTTGCCCGTGTAGGTATGATTTATTTCACTGGTGAATTGAGGCCGTTTACATTAATAGTTATAATTGATACGCATGCTTATCTTTGTCATGTTATTGCTGTTGGTTTCCTACTTCTTCCTCTGTTTGTTTACTTTGATTTAGGGTCCGTTTCTGTTACTACTCTTGAAATTGTGGTATATTTTCCTCTGTCTAGAATATCTTTTAGTACTCTGTAAGGTTGGTGTGGCACTCATGAAGTTCTTCAGTTGTTCTTTGTTACGGAAGTATTTTATTTCTCCATTGAATTTGAAGGATAGTTTTGTAGAATACATCAGTCTTCGTTGGAAGCTGTTTTGTCTCAGGACCTGTAATGCTTCGCTCCAAGCTCTTCTCGACTGGATAGTTTGTGTTCAGAAATCTCCTGTGATTCTGATGGGCTATCCTTTATAGGTGATCTGTTTCTTTTCTCTAGCAGTTTTTAATAATCTGGTCTTTTGTTGTATGTCTAGGATCTTGATTATTACATGTCTGGGTGTAGTTTTGGTTATAACTAGTTGGAGGTCTATATGCCTCACTAACTTGTATATCAGAATTGTTTTCCATGCTTGGAAAATTTTCTATTATTTCTACAAATATTTTTATGTCATTTGTGTTGCTTCCTGCTGTTTCATTGACTCCTATTAGTCTTACATTATTTCTCTTTGCTTGGTCTTGCAGCTGCCCTGTCTTCAGCTTCATTCAAGTGGTTTTGCCAGCCTTCAACAGAAGTTTTGATTTCCTTGATATCTTTTTGAATCTGTTTCATGAATTTTAGTTCTTTCTTATATTGTTTATGTAATTTTTCCATCAATTTCCGTTCTTTTTTTGTCTTTTTGAGACAGGGTCTGACTATGCAGTTATGGCTGGCATTGAGCTCACTTTGTAGCCCAGGCTGGTGTTCAACCTGCAATGATCTTCCTACCTCAGCCTCCTGAGTCCTGGGATTATAGGCATGTACCATCACATCTGGCCTTCCATCAGTTTCCTATGCTTGTCTATTTTTTTAATACGTCTTTAGTTTTGCTGAGCAATTCTTTCATTATTGTCTTTTTTTTAATCTGAGAGATTAATTTTTATCTGATGTCCTCTGTCTAGTAGATTTGTTTCTTTACTTCCACTACAGTCATTTCTGCCATTTCGGGTGTGTGTTTACCAATTTCTCCACAATGTCTGTGTGTCCTGGACGTATTCTGCGTTGGGTGGAGTTCTGAGATTGGTTTTAGTCCTTTGTCTTGCAATTTTTGATGGCCAGAGGCAGAGCACCCAGTCTCTCTCTTCTCTGGCAACTCAGCAAAGGTCACTCGTGTCCCTAGTTTTCATGATGGTCAGACTTACCCCTCAATGGCCACCAAGATGGGCTGCTCTGGGGTCTTCCAGTGGTTGGTGGAATGTACCTAGGTCTCCCAGCTCCCAGACTCAAACTGCAACATTGACAGATCACAGACTGCCTGATCCAGTGTCTACAGGCAGCTCGGCATGTGTATGACCCAGAAGTGGGCTGCACTGGTGCCGTTATCCCAGACCACTTGGACTTGTGTCCCTGGACAGTTCCGGGCACAGGTGGAGCCCAGATTCAAACTTCAGGGTCAGCAGATCGTGGACCACCTGATTTGGTGTGTCCAGGGATTGCAGGGTGCACGTAGGAGTTGTGGGCATGCTGCACTGGCAGTGGTCCTGGACCACCTGTTTCTGTGTCCTCTGGGAGGTTAGGGCACATGCAAAGCCCACATGAGAACCATGATGTCAGCAGTTAGTGGACTGCCTGATTTAGGACCTCAGGTAGTGCAGGGCATGTGCAGGGTGGACCCACACGTGAACTCTGGTGTTAGCTGTTTGTGTGCCTTCTGAACCAGTGTCTCCTGGGTGTGCTGGGCCAAGCTCACTTTGTAGTCCAGGCTGGTCTCAAACTTGAATGATCCTCCTGCCTCAGCCTCCTGAGTGCTGAGATCACGGGTACACCACCATGGTCGGCTTTGTTTTGTGATCTTTTTTTTTTTTTTTTTTTTTTTTTTTGTGATCTTGACTGTATGTGTACATACAGTTCATATTTTCTTAAATTCAAATTCCTAAGAATTAACATTTGATGTAACATATAATGGGTTTGTTTTGTTTGTAATTTCTCTGCCTTTCAGACTTTGAAATTCTCAGGACATGTATTGAATAAATAAATGAGTAAAAACAGTGCCTATATATTTTTTTGTTTTGATACAGGGTCTAACTGTAGTTCAGGCTGGCCTTGAGCTCACTTTGTAGCCCAAGCAACGATCCTCTTGCCTCAGCCTCCTGAGTTCTAAGATTACAGGAGTGGGACACCACGCCCAGCAGTATATTTTGTATCTTGAATTTCAAGTTAATTTGTTTTAAACAGTAGCAAAGTTTTATTAAAAGTAAGAGAAGAAACAGGCTCTGTGGAGTGAGTTTAGGCCAACTAAAAGTAGGAACAGAAGCATACTCTACAGCATGATCGTGGGCTCCTGTCCAAGTGAGAACACAGTGGACTTAACAGTAAATTTCTTGTAATTTTTCTCTTTAGACCTTGCATCGAAGTGGGAGTTTCATTAACTCTTTGCTACAGCTAGAAGAACTGGGATTTCGCAGTGGAACACCCATGATTAAAAAAATAGCTTTTATTGCTTGGAAGAGCTTAATAGATAATTTTGCTTTAAATCCAGGTATGTAAATAATTAGCACTTTCTGTTTCCTCTGAGTTTAGTTTTAAAAATTACTTACTTATTTTTGAGACAGGTTTCCTTTTGTAGTCCAGGCTGACCTTGAATTTGTGGTGATGCTCCTACCCCTTCCAAGGGCAGGGGTTGCAGGTGTGAGCCACCCTTCCTGGCCCATTTTATTGTTAGTAAGACAACAGTGATACTTTTCTCATACTTTGGATTTATATTGAAACTTAGTATCATCTCATTTTGAGACCAGTTCTTGCTGTTTAACTTAAGTGGGCCTTGAAGTCACTGTGTAGTCCAGGACTTGCAGTGATCCTCCTGCCTCAGTCTTCTGAGCACTGGGACTACCAATGTGTGCCACCATACCCAACAGTATCACTAGCTTTGAGGAAACTAGAGCAAATCTGCAGTGAAAATAGAGTTTATGGAGACGTTATTTAAAACCATTGATACATTTGTGTATTTGAAAAATTAAAGTGGAAAACACCTTTTGTGGTCCCCTGCACCAAGCTGAGCACCTAGATGCGCTCTTTTCTAGTAGTGCTGGAAATTGAACCCAAGGTGTGCACCCTACCACTGAGCCACATCCCCAGCCTGAATGACAGAGTAGTTGTAAGAAATACTGGTGAAAGTCAGTTCCTGAAATACAGGTTTGACTGATGTTCTGAGGTCCTCCTGAAGTCTTTTTGACATGATATTGGAACACAGACGATTTTATGTATCGGCTGACCTACTTGTAGTACACATGTGATGTACATGTTTGCTTTAAAGAATTGAATTTCATTTACAGGCTGAATTTTTAATGATCGGATATTGTTAAGGTAGTAAATGAAGTGAATCTGCTTATATTTCTATAATGTAATTACTGTCCTCAATAGTAATGTTTGATAGAAGTAATTTATTAGTTAACTTGAGAGATGATAGGGTTTTCTTTAGTGCATTGTAAAAATACACCTCTATTTCTGTTTTTTGAAAAAATAGTCCTTCAACCCAGGGCTGCTCACCTAGCCAGTAAGCACTGTGCTGACTCATACCCTATCCCCCACCCTTGCCTTAAGATTTTGCAGGAATGGGAATTTGAGCCCAGGTGCACTTGACCACTGAGATACATCTGCAACCCTTTTTATTTTGAGTAGGTCTTCCTAAATTGCCCAGTCTGTCCTCTTTAACTTTTGTTTTTAATAGAAAAGATAGCGGGGAATTAGTATTGGTTTCTGTATTACATGTGTTATCTTTGCATTTGCTAACACAAAAACAATAAAGGATATACTAAATTATAGAGAATATAGTAGGGGATTAGTACTGGATGCTGTATTATATAATGTTATCTTTGCATTTGTTACTCAGTTATACAGATGATGGCTTGTTCAGGTAATCAGTTTTCTCCACCCTCATGTCTGTTGTTCTACCACCCAATCAGTTGTTTGCTCTCTGATAATAACTACTTTTTGGTTTATTTACTCCCTTGGCTCTCACATTGGGAAATAGACATGGCTGCTTCAAATTATGCTATAACAAACATGGGTGTACACAAATTGCTATGGCAGGAGGTGGAAAAGCACCCATTCTCAAGGATGGTAGATAGGCAGGGAGCCAGGTTCACTATGGTCAAGCCCCCAGTGACAAGCCCTCAAGGCCATCAGGGGTCCAGTTGAGTTGGGGTTACCCAGCATACCTCCAGGCTCTGCCTCAATAGAGCGTGTCTGGAGGCTTGGTCGAGTCCTCAGGGTTGCCTCCCCTGGACCCCTGGGCTCTGCCCTGTTGCTGCTCTGCCTTGTTGCCTTGCTGCTGGAGGCCCGGTCCAGGTCTTAGGGTTCTCATGTAGCCTAGAGGAAGCCTCCTCCCCACTCAGGCTTCTGAGCTCCCTGTCAAGGCCCCCGGGTCCCCTTATAGGCGCCTAGTGTCTCCCTGTGGGCTGCCTATGACTCTTTGGAGGGTATTCCCACCCAGCTAGAGAACCAGGTCTGCCCCTAGTTCCAGGTCTTCACCTCTTCCCACCTTTCAATCTTGTGTTGCCACTCGACACCCTTTGCAGCTGGGCATTGGGTACACTTAACGATGCTGGGCACAGGTGCTGTGAGGTCTCACCTACCCATGCTCACTGTGGTAATCCAGGGTGTGTACTAAGTTTAGTTTTTAGTTCTAGGAGAGAATTGGAGGATTTTCTCAGGTCTGCTGTGTAGAGTATGTTATTGTCTCTCAGATTCCAGGACTGGTGCTTTTTGTGTAATTTGTTGCTGTGGGTTCATACAAGGTTCATATGTGCAAGAAGTATGAAGTCCCTCTTGTTGCTCATATTAGTAGTTTAGGGTGAGTCCTGAAGCCCGTGGACTCAGCCCATTGCTGTCAGGGACACATGTTGAGTGCTCAGGCCACCAAGACGCTCAGAGAGGGAGTTCATGGTGGGAGCTGAAGCTGGGTGACTCGGCTCGTGCTTCCTGCTTGGTGTTGGAATGAGAAGGGTGTGTGACCATGTGATCCACCTCCATCTGCAGCTCTCTTTTACTGTTGTGCGCCAGTTCCCGTTTGTTCTTCGGCTGGATCCCTGGGAGTTGCTGTGGCCCTGGGGTCGCTGTCGCTGCTCTCTGCTGCCCTCTGCTGGTAGTTGTTCTCACAGTGGAGTGGCAGGAGGCCACAGCCTCTGGGCAGGTGTAGAGCTGGGTGTGGTGGGCTGTGTACTGGTTGCTTTGACTCCACTTTGCCTTTGGGCACTGGTTAGAAAGGTTGCTGCAGAGTGGGCTTCTGTTTTAGTGGCTGTTGTAACTTGTCATCCTCACACTGGGGTTCGACAATGCCTTCTGACCACCGCTGCTTCTTTTCCAGGCTGCACTTTCTCCTCTCCGGCACTACACCAGTTCTTGGAACTCCACTCTCCCCTGGCCGAGTCGGGAGGCTCTGGCGTGGATGGGCCTCCAAAGCTAAAGTTGGGAGTGTAGGAATGAGGGAGCAGGCCGAGGGTGTGTTTGGAGCGGTGACCCCCTCCTTTCTGCCTCCTCTTCCTCTGACTGCGCCATGGCAGCCCTCCGAGCCTTTCCTCCAGGAGAGGTCTTGTTTGCTCTTTCTGAGGGCTTCAGTTCTCCTTTCAGATCCTTCTTGGGTCCAGGGGACCCATTTTTTCCTTCCTGTCTTTCTCTTGTTGTTATATTCCAGTGTCTGGGTGGCGATGCTCTGGGAGGATCTTTCTCTGCTGCTTACCTGGTTGCCATCTTCCCAGAAGTCCAGTCTGTCCTCTTAACTTCTTTTGTACTGGGAATCAAACTCATGAGCTCAGGCTTGCCAGGCAAGCGCTTATGCCACTGACTTATATCCTCAGCCCTGTCTTCTTAACTTTTTTTTTTTTTTTTTGAGACAGGATCTTACCATGTAGGGTTGCCTTGAACTTACTATGTAGCTCAGGCTGTCCTTGATTTTCCTTCCTCAGCCTCCAGAGTGCTGGTATTACAGGTGTGTGTGACTATGCCTAGCTCTCATGGCCACAAGTGTTTGTGACTCCTGCCTTTGCCTCTTCTAGGTGTGAGACCACAGCAAAGTGCAGCAGTGTTGGGCGCACCCATTTTCCATTTGTCACAGGGCATTAATGAGACTGTAAAGCAGTTCTACACTGGATCATTTGTTGCTAGCGACTGTTGCGTGTGTTTTAGTCAGTTGAACGGTATTCTTGGTTACAACCCACTGAGTGATAGTATCATCCCTCCAAGGGGCAGTGACCACAGTATTACAGACATTTCCAAATGTCTCCTGGTGAGAAAATAATCCTTGATGCACAGCATCTAATAAAGCCGCCCATGCAGGTTTCCCTTGTAGCTGTGCTGGAGTTTGTGAAACTTTTGGGTAGAGTAGGAATAGCCTGGTGTTTTTTGTTTCAAAATCTCTAGGTGTATTAAAATATTTGCGTAGCTCATTTTTAAAATTTAATCTTTACCTCTTAGAATCATTTTACCTGTGTGCTTATTTTTTTTTAAGATATATTGTGTAGTGCAAAAAGACTGAAGTTGTTAATGCAGCCGTTGAGTTCTATCCATGTGAGAACAGAAACTCTAGCATTAACAAAACTAGAAGTTTGGTGGTATTTGCTGATGAGACTTGGACCTCACCTCCCTGCTAATTTTGAACAGGTAACTTTTTTGTTTTTGTTTTTGGTACTGGGAATCAAATTCAGGACCTTGTGCTCGCCAGACAGTCGCTTATGGCACTTAAGCTATATATATCCCCGGCCCTGAATAGGTAACATTATAAGCATGAACTGTAGCACTTCATGTAATCTTTTTTTAAAATTACTATAGTGCTCTTAAATTCTTGCAAATGTATTCTTCTAGTTTTATTTCTGCTGTGTGTCAGTAGACCACGGTGTGTAAAAAGGTCTTTTGCCTGCTCAGAATGAGTTCACTTCCTGCAAAGGGTATTTTCCAGCAATCTAAATTGAAGGCCCACACGTTTTTCATGCCTGCAGACAGTATTGTAGAAAGGATTGTAGCTAAAAGATTTGTGCCAAAGGGTTTAGAAATCAACTAATGTTAGAAAAATAGCTGTAAAGTGTTAAAGTGAATTTAATTGGTTGAGTTTTGTGTCCCTTTTCTAAGCTACAAATCGTTTAATCTCATTGAAGTTTTTTTTTTAATAGAAATGACTTTTTTCTTGTGTATTTTAATATATTTTGACATTCAGCTATTAACTTAAACCTGGCCTTTTTTTTTTTTTTTGAGACAAGGTCTTGCCAGTTCAGCTGGCCTTATACTCTTGTGTAGCATAGGTTGGCCTTGCATTTAGTGCAATCCTCCTGCCTCAGCCTTTGTTCTGCTGGGATTACAGGCATGTGTCCTGTCTGTAAGGTGCAGGGGTGATGATGTTAAATTTAATCCTGTTTAAAGGTTGTACCACCAGTCCTCCTCTCTACTGAGGCATGTTTTTGAGACAGGATCTTTCTAAATTCCAGTATTGAACTCCTAGTTCTCCTGCCTCAGCCTTTGCAGTGTTGGGAGTACAGTCGTGTACCACTGTGCCTGGCTGTGCAGTGACTTTGTTCTATTCCCTACGAATGCAAATGAGCAATGCAGTCTTAGAAAGGGGTTTAACACTTGGACCATGTTTGGTTTTTTGGTAAGTTCTTAATTTTTTTGATTGAAGGCTCCAAGCTCCAGGTAAAAGTGAGGTAATTGAAATTAGGCATTGACCGTACTGGCTTTTTTTTTTTTTTTTTGGTACTGAGAATTGAACTCAGGACCTTGTGCCTGGCATGAAGATGCTTGCACTGCTGAGCTACACCCCTGGCCCCTAGTAATACCTTATTGGAATCGTAATGAATTTTGATTGTGCAGTTACAGGTTTGAGATAACTAATTGGAATAAATGATTTAGTGATTTAAATGCAAGATCCTGGAGTGGGATTTTCTTGTCTTGCCTTTTTTTTTGAGACAGGGTCTTGCTATGCAGTTTAAGCTGGCCTGGGAGCTCTCTCTGGGCTGGTCTGAAATTTAAAACAATCCTCCTGCCTCTGCCTTCCACCTCAGCTTCCTCATCCTCCTGCCTCAGCTCAGCCTCATTAATGTTGGGATTATAGGGGTGTTCCGCCATGCCTGGCTATCCTGGAGTGATTTAGAAGTGAGGTTTTACTTTGATATTTTCCGGGGATCTTTTTAAAAAAGCTTGAGGTCTGTTGCATGTCCCTCAGTACAGTAGTAGAGGTGTACCTAGCATGAGACTTGGGCATCATCTCAGGCCCTAATTTTGTCACCAGCACCAAAAAAGGCTAAAAACAATTTTGTCATTACTGTATAGAATAGTCTAGTAAATACTATTTCAAAAGTTTATGTCTATAATTTTCTGTCTGAGATTTTAAGACTGAAATGTACAGATAATACACAGTTAGACAGATACAGTTATCCTAAATTTCAGTTTTTTAAGGTGGGAACAGCCAGTATAATGCAGTATAGATCGAGTCCCTTATCTGAAATGTTTAAGAAGAGAAATAGTTGGCTTTTATGTTTTTCTCGTGGTAAACTGACCTCATATAAGGCTGGTCAGGTGTAGAATTTTCCGCTTGTAGCATTGAGGGCTCAAAATAGAACATTTTTTGAAATTTTCAGATTTTCAAATTAGAGATGCTTAACCTTTTTCTTTTCTGTTTTTTTTTTTTTTTTTTTTGCTTGTGGGAGGGGCGTGGTGGTGCATGCCTATAACCCCAGCACTTGGGAGGCTGAGGCAGCATTGTTGCAAGTTCAAGATCAGCCTGGGCTACAAAGTGAGCTCAAGGCCAGCATGAACTGCAGAGTGAGACCGTGTCTCAAAAAGAGAAAAAAATAAATATTTTTTGCTTGTTTTTTTGAGGCAGGGTCTCCCTCTGTAGTTTAGGCTGATTTAGACTCAAAATGTAGCCAGGCTGATCTCAGACTCACGGCAATCCAAGTGCTGGGATTTCAGGCTGGCTCCACTTAGTGGGGGTGCTTTAATCTTTCTATCAAAAAATTTAAGATTACTTTTAAAAGAAATATAACTGCATTATACTAGGTTTCTGAAAAATATGACAGCATAGTTGATATACCCTTCTTTCCCTTGTATTCCATAGGTTTGTGTGCCTCTGATTCAGAGCACAATAAGTGATCCAAGTGCTTCACCTCCAGGAAGTTCGCCGCGTGTAACTGCTTCTCCAGGGTTAAACCCTGCGACTCCTGCGCACAAAGGTTAGGGGCAGGTGCTCTCTTTTGCTCTGTTGAAAGGCTTTCAGTGAAGGCCTCCTATCTTTAAACATCCACTTATATGTATTCTTTCTGTATTACTAAGTTTCTCTTGCAGGCTAAGGGTGACAGTGGGCTGAACCCGGGCCTGTGCATGCCAGGCAGGCTCTCTGCAGCTGAGGCAGTTCCCCACCCCTTTCTCTGTTGAGGGTTTTATTTGATCTCTTTGAGACAGGGTCTTGCTGCGTAGTGCACATGGCCTTGAGCTCACTTAGTAGCCCAGGCTGGCCTCAACTTGCAACAATCCTTCTGCTTTAGCCTCCTGAGTACTAGGATTACAGGTAGGCACCACCATGCCTGGCCTTTGTTAAGTTTTTGAAATTTAGGTATTTTGGTAATGGAAATTGAGCCCAGAGTCTTTACACTGAGTTACTTCCTTATCCCTTTTTAAAAAAAAAATTTAAAAAAAATTAAAAAAATTTTTTTTGTCTTTGAGACAGGGTCTTGCTGTACAGTTCAGACCGGTCTCAAACTTGGAATGATCCTCCTTCCTTAGCCCAGCTTTTAGCCCTTTTTAAATGTTTCAGTTTTGAGGCTGCATCTAAGTTACCCAAACAGCCCTTGAATTCAGCACTCCTCCCTTGTCTTCCTTAGTAGCTGAGATTATGCTATTTACACAGCTACCCTTAGATTAGCGTACTGTTGTAGGTGGAAAGGATGAATGTTTTCCCACCAGTATGAGTTTCAGTGCAGACAACTTTTTTTCTTTGTTCCGGTACTGGGCATCAAACTCAGGACCTTGCACTTGCCAGGCAGGCGCTTATCCCACTGAGCTATATCTCCAGTACCCAGACAACTTTTAGAATGGCTAGCATAAAACAATATGAAATTCTCTTTCTTATTACAGATCTTACAAATAAATGTGGTTTAGTATGTTACAGCATTGAAAAAGTTTTTGTTGTTGTTACTCTTCTCATTCTTTAAGTTCAGAAAGATTTGTGAGTTAATTTTAAGGCCTAGATTACTACTTGGTATTTAAATTGTGTCTTTTAAAAGTACATTTTCCTGAAATGGAATAAGCAAAATACATGTATTTAGGTAGCTAGTAGCTGTTGTAAAATATGGTTGTTTTATTTGACCTTGTTTTCTCTTTTAAAGGTGCTTCCCCATATGGAGTTCCTGTAACTCCGCGGATGAACATAAGTGCGAATTTAGGTGGAATGGCAACAATCCCTTCCATTCAACTTTTGGGACTTGAAATGCTGCTTCATTTTTTGTTGGGTCCAGAAGTCTTGAATTTTGCCAAACAACACAAACTTGTATTGAGCTTAGGTATTTGTTTTTAAAATAATTTTGTTTATTAGAACAGTCTGTTTTGGTTTACTGTTGTGAGGTGAGGTCTTCTTCCACAGCTCGATTATAATTTTACAATTGCTTACTGAATAAGTATAAATATTTTTAATAAGAAGACATATATTTGGATCATGGAAAATTTTATATTGAGGAATTTGTTTCTTAAAATTGTGTTTTACATTATTGTCTTTTATTCTCCTTTTAGAACCACTTGAACATCCATTAATCAGCAGTCCTTCTTTTTTTTCCAAACATGCACATACACTTATCACTGCTGTTCACGACAGCTTTGTTGCAGTTGGGAGAGATGCTGCTGGTAAATATTTAACAAAAGTTTTTTTATGTATTGGAATCTCTTTTATAAGAAGATAAGAGCAGGGCGTGGTGAGACACAAATGTAAGCCCAGCGCTTGGAGGCTGAAGTAGGAGGGCCATTTTGAGTTTGAGACCAGCCTGTTCAAGGCTGGCCTGCACTACATGGCAAGACCTTGTCTCAAAAAAATACCAAAAAAAGTAGATAAAATATCAAATATTTCCTACTGAGTGGCAGAGAAGTTGCCTAGCATAGTCCAATTTAAAAGACACTGACTTAACAGAGAAGTAAATAACTTTTACAAAGTCACGTAGGAAATGGTGCAGTTATATTCATGTCTAGGCTGGGTGGCTCCAACATCTGCATTTAAGCCTTTGTGCTTGTAACTTATTAAATAATGAGGAAAAGAAATTTCAAAAATCAAATACTTGCTCTTTTAACTGGTGAAAAAATGAATCACATCACTTGTTTAGTGTCTGTTTTTCTCAAAAGTAAGGGATGGATAAATAATACAGAAAATACAGATGGGAAGATGAAGCTTTTCTTTGTGACAAGACCTGTTAACATGTTGTAGTTGTTTCAGAAAATAGGTTTAGGCCTGGTGACACACAGCTGTAATCCCAGCACTTGGGAGGCGGAGGCAGGAGAATCGTTGCACTATCAAGACCAACCTGGGCTACATAGTGAGCTCAAGGCCAGCCTGAACTGCATAGTGAGCCCATCTCAAAAAGATAAAAAAAAAGAAAGAAAAATAGGTTTAATTTTTTAAGCAGATATGTCATTTGATAAATTACTGAAATTAGTATTAAAGAAATTACATACAAATTATTAAGTATACACACTTGTTATTTAGTGTAAGGAAAAAAGGGGGAGCCTGTGTGATCTTTTTCTTTTTCGCCTATGTGATCTTGTACCTCATTAAAAGTTTTTACTTTGTTTGACAGATGCAGTTGTCAGTGCTATCTGGAAGGAGCTAATTAGCTTAGTGAATTCACTTACCGAATCTGGTGAGCTACTGTTACACTCCTCAAATAATTTTTGTAGTACCTAGTTAGTTTGGCTTTTAAAATGGTTTATGTAGAGTCAAGTTTGTAAACTGATTTACTTTAAATAATTACTATTGATTTACTGCAGTGAAAAATTACTGTTTAGTAATGTTATGTCTCTGAATATATTCATCTTTGAAAATACATGTAGTTTGGATTACAATCTTTTGCTTTTTGATAGGTAACAAAAAAGAGAGACCAGGTTCTGAAGTATTGACCCTCCTACTAAAGTCTTTAGAAAGCGTAGTGAAATCTGAAGTACTTCCTCTATCAAAAACACTGGTAAGTATACCTACGAATTGGATTTTATTTTTTATTTTTATTTTTTTTTTGCGGTACTGGGGATCAAACTCAGGACCCTGCGCTTGCTAGGCAGGCGCTTATTCCACTGAGCTATATCCCCAGCTCCAAATTGGACTTTAAAATTGATAATTTGAAAGTGAATTTTACATCAGTATTTTGCACGGATCAGGTTTTGGGTAGACTTTTTGTTGTACCTAGAATCAAACTTAGGACCTTGTGTTTGCCAAGCCCGCACTTGTGCTGCTGAGGTACATCCTGGCTCCTGGACAGACTTTTTTTCCCCCCCTTGATATCAGGAATTGAACTCAGGACCTTGGCGTTTGCGAGGCAGGCACTGTGCCTCTGAGGTATCCCTGGCCTAGACAGACTTCTATATCAAGTATTAGCAATTTAGTTGTGCAGAAAATGCTGTTGTATTAACTTTAGAGTCACTTAAAAGCTGTAAGAAGAAACTTAACAAGTGTAAAATGTCTTCTATATTTTGAGAATCAACTATACAGAGAAAAGGGGATAAACAACATGAATTTTTACTGGAAAAAACTCAAATATCAACTAATTTATTATGATTGTTGAGTAACATTAATGTTAGCACATTGTTTCAGATAAACTCTTTAACCAGGATAATGGCTTTGGTGTAGTTTTTGAACTTGTAGAGGAGGAAAAAGGAAATTGAGTGTGTTTTATAATAGCCTCTGATGAGGTGCATATTGGATACTCTCAATTAAATTCTTTCTGAGTGTTTGTGTGCTGTGACAGTTAAATGCATTGTGGTTGTATAGAATAGTGCCCAGGCTCCAGAGAAGATTAGATTGAATTTCTTTCTAACATTATTTTATTTTTAAAATTTATTTACTTATTGTTGTTATTATGTTTTTTGTATGTATGTGATGCTGGGGATCGAACCCAGGGCCTTGTGCATGCAAGGCAATAGCTCTACCACTGAGCCACATCCCCAACCATTTAACTTTTTATTAACAGTTAATTTGAGCAGTTTTCTGCCTTCATGACTTCAGTCTGACTGATGGGTAAAGTCAGAAAGGAGTGTAGTTAATCACTGAATGAGTTAATACACAGAAAGCACCATGGGCCAAGTGTAGGATAAACGCTATCTGTTAAGATTGCTGTGCTTCAGAGGGAAGCTTGTTTTTCTAACATAACTATCGTTGTTCATGACATGCAGGTTACATAGTTTATATTAACATAACTATATAATCAATTTTGGATAGCAGTTGGACATAGTTACTCAGATTTCAGTTGACAATCTTAAGCTTGGCCTTTAGTCTTTTGAAATACTAGAGTGATACTTCAGTTGTCAAGTGGGTCCAAACAGGAATCACCCACTACTCAAAAAGAAAAGTTGGAAAAACATGTGCTCGATATTTCTAACTTTGCTTGATAGTCAAACCAAAAGTCCAACTTGTAAAAAAAATCTCAGGCTGAGAAAGTGCATCATGTATTGATTACAAAGGGTGACATTGAAGTCTTAAGTGCTGCTTCTGCCCAAATAAGATACGGTGCTTGTGTTAGTGTATTAAAACATTAGTGTCTTTCTTCTTTTGCACTTTATTTGCATAAACTATTGTAACCACAGCTCCAAAGGAAGTTGTTGATAGCAGCAGTACAGATAAGAGGAAAACTGAGAACCACAATGGAGTTAAAGAAGTCATTGCAAAATTTGTTGAAGTCTACCTTTGATCTTAGCCAAAAGGCTGAGAAGTCTTTTTTTTTTTTTTGTCTTTTTGAGACAGAGTCTCTTGTGCAGTTAAGGCTGGCCTTAAACTCTCAATGGTCCTCCTGCCTCAGCCTCCCAAATGCTGGGATTATAGGTGTGCATCACCATTCCTGGCTGAGCAGCGACTGTTGTTCAAGTCCTAGAAAAATGAACTTATAAGTGTAATGTTTGGGCCTTAGAACCTGTTATTTGGTTTTACACTATTATGGAAAAATGTTTCGTTTTCAAATTTTTTAATGTTTGAGTACAACTTTGGAAAGAATTGAGTTTGACGAATGAGGTATGCCTATATAGCAGTTGCCGGTGACGCTACTGAATGTATAATTCATTATAGAATTTCTTTTGGCAGTATAAAAGCAATTGTCTCAAATTTGTTTTTTAGGCAAGTAGTTGAATAAACAAATTGTGGACACTCATAGATTGTGTACATAGATGTCTGTACTCACAAATAGTAGATTTGATACATCATCCCTGTAGATAAAGGTCTTAGTCACTCTACTTGTTCTATTTCTGTACTTTTAAAACAAAGGAGAGGGCTGGGGATACAGCTCAGAGGCATAAGTGCCTGCCCGGCAAGCAGAAGGTCTGGAGTTCAATTCCCAGTAACCCCCCCCTAAAAAAAAAGAGAATGTATAAGTATTAGAGTGACTGTATATTAAATTTAATGTAAAATAGTATTTCTTATAAATTATATTTGTTAAATATAATAAAGATTAAATTATTTAGTATAATTCAATTATATTAAAACATAGTTAACTCTAGAAGACTTTGTGAAGTGGCATTTTTATAACCTTTTGTCTTTTGTAGGTCCTCATGGAAATTACAATTAAAGGACTTCCTCAGAAAGTATTAGGTTCACCAGCATATCAGGTTGCTAATATGGATGTTCTTAATGCAAGTATCTTAAATGTAATATGATGAAGTTTGGCCAAAAAGAAGTTTATGATATTTCTTTTTTAAAAGTGTCACTTAGTTGTAAAATTCTTAGATTATTGGGTTTGAAATATGTTCACTAAATAAATGAAAAAAGATATACAAAGTAATAGATTAATATAAAGAATTAAATACAGCGCTAAAAATGAACCCTAGAGGAAAGTTTTCCTTTTTATGCATAATAATAGTACTGCTTGCTGTTACAATTGGAGGTGGGTTTTTTGGAGTATGTAGCTCAGGGTGGCTTTGAAGTCATAGTGGTGCTCCTCTAATTTCCCGAGTGCGGGGATTACAGGTGTGCACCACTGTGTCCTCCTTATTGTTTTTTGTATATTTTTTGTTTGTATCTTTTTTGCGATGGGGTCTTACTATGCCACTCAGGAGGTCTTGAACTCACTTTGTAGCCCAGGCCAGCCTTGAGTTCAGTATATAACCAGGTTGGCCTCCATCTTGTGATCACTCTGCTGCAGTCTCTCAAGTGCTAAGGTGACAGGTCTGTACTCTCATGCTCAGTTTGGCTGTTTGTGAAAGTTTAGGGTCCCAGTGTGAAATGTACTCCTTATCTATGTCATGTAGGTATTATAGGTCCAGCAGGTTTAGGGTAATACTCTTTATCTGCACTTGCACCGTGTTTTTATTGCAACATCCAGTTCAGATGTTTTTAGAACGTAAGTTTTTGTGTATAGTTTATTTAGAAAAGTTGCTTTTGTTATATCCTGAGTAATGCTAAGATTAAATATTTTATGACAAAAAATATTTCTTTTTACATAGTGGGTTGTAGTTCAGAAGATTGACTCCCATTTTTCTTCCTTCAGGGAACTCCAGCTTTGTTCTTAATTCAGTTAATTTTCAGCAATTATCTCCATGAATGTGGTATAGCAGATGAAAGGTAAGTTTGAACTTTAAATAATTCGATACATCATTGTTCGTGTTGGATGGGACTATATAATGAATGTGATTCTTTTTATGTAGTGTTTCATAACATTTTAAAGCTTGGCGCTCATGTTGGCACCTTTTAGGATTTCGTTATTGCACTGTACATGTATTTTTGCACAGAGTACTTACATTGGTTATAACTTTTTCTTCAGGTTTTTTCTCAATCTGGAATCACTTGTAGGCTGTGTGTTTTCTGGTCCAACTTCACCACTAGCTTTTAGTGACTCCGTTTTAAGTGTTATTAATCAAAATGCAGTGCAGTTGGAAAACAAGGAGCATCTCTGCAGAATGTGGAGCATTATAGTCACTCCACTGACTGAATTAATCAATCAGGTATGACATGTCTGCTACCTAATTTTCCGTTAGGTTTATAAAATTTCTTTCATTAGAGCAGTTGAGAAAATGAATGGAAATTTGAATAGAAAAAAATTGAAGTTTTTTTTTGCAATTAGTAAATTTTCTACTTGGATTGATTTCCTTGCATTCTTTTTATTTCATTGCATTTCTACCTTATTATAATATGAAAGATCATAGAAATTACAAACCTCCATTTTCTTCGGCATGGATTGTAAAATTATATGGCTTACATATGATGCATAAAATCTGTCACGTTTGAGTCCTTTCAGTAGTTGTACCAGTAGGAAGTAAGAATCATTTATAGGCTGTATATTATGATAAAGGCACTGTACCTTAAAACTATTTAGTATTACCATAGGTCAAGAATTTGTCAAGAGTTGACTGTTTCACCTTTACTTTTAAAAAGCTGTCCATATTAACAGAACATAAAACACAAGTTCTTTTATTTATGGAAGGATTCTGTGAACTGATTCCTTTGTTAATTTAAAAGAGAGTGAGACTCCAGTTTGGTGGTCCGTGTCTGTGCCTTGCATAGCTCAGGACTGAACCTAGGTTTGCAGTGGTAGGCAAACCTCACTATCACTGCGTTCCAGCCTACCATAACTTTTACGTTACAGTGATGTAGGCTACTAGACCAGCTCGTGCTATTTAGCATATTTTTCTGGTATTGAAACATTTTATGTTTCTGAAAGACTTGTAAGACAAAGACCTTTTTAAGTCCTTGCAAAGTATAAGATTTTGGGAGTTAATTCTTGGATTATGATTATGATTATGATTTTTTTGGTACTGGGAATTGGACTCAGGACCTGGCGCTTACCATGCAGGCACTTGTGCCATTGAGCTATATCCCTAGCTCCAGATTATTTCTTAGGACTTAAATTCCATGCAATAGTTCTGGTTTTTGGAAATGTACAAGTTGGTAATTAAAGCATGCAATTTATGTTTTTAATTTAACTTTTTTTTTTAAAGAGCAGAACATATTTATTGAGGGAAAGAAAGCTTTTGTCCAAGAGAGGGGGAGAAGGGGAGCCCGAGTGGGTTACCCCCGACTCTGTCTTTTCTAGGGGACTTTTACAGAGCAAAACCATGAGGTGAAGAAACCAGGGTAGGGAAAAATATCGTTCTGAGTTTTAATTTTCCCTCTGAGGAGAATCTCTGACTGCCAGTCAACAGCTATGACCCCGTTGAGCCTGAAGAAGGCAGAGCAGTTACTTCCTCACGGCAGTTGGGGTTACTTCATGAGAGGGGAGAATGTTAGAGGCAGCTGAGTTAGACAGACACAGGCGATCAGACAGGGCCAGGCGCTTGAAGGAGCCAACAAGAAAGACAAGGTGTAAGATACCTGTGGGCCAGACCTCAAGGCAAAAAGACTAACAAATACACCCACATACCTCCCTAGGTGTAAACCTCAGGGACTGATACTCTGAACAGGCAGCGAACACCTTGCAGAGTCCCAGACCCGAGCCCTACAGGAAAAGCCCCCATTCTGTGTTCATGCCTGCTTGCTAGAGGAGTCGCCTCCCCATTTATTCTCAGTTTAATCAATTCTATTTGAAGAGCTCTTAATAAGAGAGTCAGCCTTTCTGAGACAGGACCTTGATCTGTAGTCCAGGCTGGTCTCAAAAGTTGGAATCCTGCCTTAGCCTTCCAAATGCTGAGATTACACATGTGCACCTTCATGCCCCAAAAAACTTTATCCTGTCTTACTGAAAAATTCCCCCCCCCTTTTTTTTGGTCTTAGTGGTACTGGGGATTGAACACAGGGCCTTCACACTGAAGTGCATACCCCAGCCTTTGACAGTTTTTTTCCCCCAGGTTTTGAATCTCAGTAAGTAATGGCAAACTTTTTAGAGCCTGAGTACCCAAATTGCAACCCAAAACCCACTTATTGCAAAGTGCCAGTGCTGCAGTTGAACTTGAAATTTGATACTCAGTTGCTAGGGCAACTTGGCTTGAATGGCTGCAGCACCCTGCCATAGGTTTACCACCACTGTGCTAAATTACCACTGGGTTTGAATTTGTGAACCTCCTTCCTCTAGAGCTCGGTTTACAGGTGTGTGCTACTGCATCCGGGTCTGACTTTCGACTCTCAGATGTAACACTTCAGTCTCTGCCTATGTTTTCACATGGTATTCCTACTTGTATCTTCCCTGTGCCTTGCCACATTTTTCTTATGTGAAAAGAATACCGTTGCCTGCATTTAGGTTCACCTTTCTGCAGTGTGACCTCTTTTTACATCTGTAAAGATTTTAGCCAAGCATTGGTGTGGTGCATGCTAGCAGTTCAAATATTCTGAGCACCTGAAACAATTACAAGTTTAAACCCAACCCAGGCAACTTACTTAGTAAGTCCTTCTCTCGCAGAAAAGGGATGGCATGGAGGTGTAGTTCAGTGTGAAGGCCCTGTGTTCAACCTTCTACAGCCCCCCCCCCCCCCAAAAAAGTAGTCTTTGCAGGTAAGGGCATTTACATTTCTAGAGATTGGGGGGCGTGTGCTATCTTGAATATGTTGATTGTGAGACATAGTTCTACATGTTACATGGAGTAAGTATATTACTCTGCAGGATTAGAAGTAGGATAATTTGTCTAACTGCTGGTTTTTTTTTGTTTCAGACCAATGAAGTAAATCAAGGTGATGCTTTAGAACATAATTTTAGTGCCATCTATAGTGCATTGACTTTACCAATAAATCATATTTTTTCAGCACAGAGATTTCCTGTGGTAAGGCTATGCCAAGTTTTTATTTTTAAGGAATTTTTACTTTTCCTAAAATACTACCATTTCACCCTTTATAATCTGCAGTAGCAATTGTTCCTTAAATAAGACTTGAGTATGACTTACTTAGTAGCATAGCTGAAAGTTAAGTAGTGAAAAGAATTCCTGTTTACCTTTAATTACTGATACTGTGCTACTCATTTTTGCAGTTTTAACTTTTTGGGAAGAGTGGGTAAGGCTATTACACTATGCTAGACTCTTCTATGTCAAATATTACACTTTTTAAAATCTAAAGATAGATTGATTCTACTAGATTTCTGATGTACAGGTGTACATTTGTAAAATTCCTTTATTACTAGGTGACCATGAAGGCTTTACTTCGAACTTGGTCAGAATTATACAAAATATTTGCTCGCTGTGCTGCTTTGGTGGCAACCGCAGAAGAGAATTTGTGTTGTGAAGAACTTTCTTCTAAGATAATGGCCACTTTGGAAGATGAAGCCCTTTTGGTGAGTTTGTCCTAGTATAACTCTTGAATTTAAAGGATTCTTCTTAAGTAAAGGACTTTTAAAATTACAATTTACTGATGCTTTTCTAAGAGACCCTTTTGAAGCTGTTTGGGCCAGTGTTGTAGAACCATTAAGAGTAAAGCTCTCTTTTTTGCTGCGTGTCTCCTTGTGCTTGTGCCATTGCACTTAATACCAGATTGTTGTCTTCTTGGACCTGTTTTTCTCATCTTTTCATTCTTCTAAGTCAGTCTTGAATGTTTGCAGTTTTGTACTGTTTTTTTTTGAGACATGGTCTTGCTGTGTAGCCCAGGCTGGCAGTGAACTCTAGGCAGTCCTCCTGTTTCACCCTGCCGTGTGCTGCGATTATGGATACCCACTGCCCTGCCCAGCTACCAGTAGTTATGTATGCTCATAGATTAAACCCTGGTGGGCTGGGGATATAGCTCAGTGGAATAAGCGCTTGCCTAGCAAGCGCAGGATCCTGAGTTCGATCCCCAGTACCGCAAAAAACAAAAAAAACAAAAAAAAAACCCTGGTGTGATTCACACAAGTAATTTACAGTGACAGTTATATACATATGTAAATTAGTGTCCTTGCTCATGGAATCCTGTCACACTTACTCTTGAAGTGATATATGCAGCTTTTCATAGGTGTTGGTGGTCATTACACATTACTCTGATTTTAACTGCTAATGCGGGATTTAACAGTATGGCTGTACGATTCAGAACATTTAGGTTGTTTTCCAGTTGTTTACTAGTCATTTAATCCCGGTAATAGTCTTCACGTAAACTATCCATTCGGATTATTGAAAATAGATTTGTTCTGCTTGTTTCCTCTCCGTCTTATTTTTTGGCAGATTTAAAAGATGAATAAAGTAAAAACATATGCTTTGTTAAGTCCTTGTAAAAGATACTAAGCAGTTTTCTGTTGTACACTGCAAAATGTGTAAATTTACCTTTATACATCTTGTCTTACCAGTGGTAAAACATCGTCATTAAATGCTAATGTTTTCAGTGTTTTAATGCATTTATCGATACCTACCACTTTAAAACATAGCATAACTCCAAAAGAAATTTGGAGTCTCTCAATTTTACAAGATATTCCAATTGCAGTGGCACAGACCTGTCATCCCAGCTCCTTGGGAGGTTGAAGGAGAAAGGTCACAAATTTGAGGCTAGCACAGGCAACCAATTGAGACTTTTTTTTCTATGTCTTTTTGAGACAGTCTCACTATGCAGTTCAGGCTGGCCTTGAGCTCACCCTATAGCCCAAGTTGGCCTCGAACTTGTAACAAACAAAATCTTCCCACCTCAGCCTCCCAAGTGTTGCAATTACACCAATTGAGACTCTTGCCAAATAAGAGAATAAAAGGGGCTCGGGTTGTAGCTCAGCAGTAGACGCCTGAGTTCATTGCCAGCGTGAAAAAAAACCAGTTTCATGAAATACCTTGCTGAGGTTTCGTTCAACAATGTTTGCATTAAAGTTATGGACAATTTGGAAAAGTTTACATCTTTTTAATACTGAATTATTGCTTCCAGGGATCTTTGTATTTCATGATTTAGGTCTTCTAAAGTTTGTCTTTTTTTTAAGGACTGGGATGGCCTTGAACTCACTGTAGCCCAGGCTGATCTCTTGAACTATGATCTTCCTGCCTTAGCCTCCTGAGTGCTGAGATTACAGGTGTGCGCTGCCACACCTGCCCCTTAATTTATTTTTAAACTTTTTAAGCTCTTATAAATGAGTCCTCTTTCTCCCCCAGGTTTGTGTCTGAAGTACAAAAAGTTACTGCTAATGTATTTGCTTATATTGAAGCAATTTGTGTCCTTGAAATTCCCTTGTTGGTCATAATGCTATTTTATAGTGTCACAGGATTGATCTTATCTTCAGCTTTATCTGCTTTAGCTTTCCAGTTTTTGAATTACAGTAATACTAGTTTAAAATCACTTAGAAACTGTCTCAGCATTATCTGTGTTAGTCATCAATTTAAATAGTGGTCTGAAGAAATGACATCTGTGATTCAATTTCCTTTCTGATTCATTCCTGCTTTTTTTTATAGTATGGTGAGTGGAACTCAGGGCCCTATGCCAGCCAGCAGGTGTCATATCCTGGTTAGATATGCTAATCGGAGCTTTATCTACTTTAACATAAGCATTTAGTTTTGTTGAGCATCACTACAGCCTTTTTTATTATGTACATTATATGCTTTTTCTATTTCCTGACCTTTATTGTTTAAATTTTTAAAAAGTTTTTTTATCTTGATAAATTGTGCACCTAAGAGGGCTTATTTCAGTGCACAGTAATTATATTGTCTTTTTATGTCACTAAGTAATTTTGAAAGGATTTGTTTTTGCAGTGATGGGGATTAAACCCAGAGTCTCATGCATGCTCAGTACACTATCACTGACATGCCAGCCCTTCTTAGCCAGATTTTACTTATTTTTGGTACTGGCAATCAAACTCAGGACCTTGTGCTTGCCAGGAACCAGGGCCTTCACAATGAGCTGAATTTCTAGGTCTTTTTTATTCTGAGACAGGGTTATGCTCGGTCACTAAGTTAGATATCCTGGGTTTGACTTTGCCTAATAAGCTTACAGAAGTGTGAGGGTTACGGGAAGGTGCACCTGGATTTTCATCACTGGTGTTGAACCATTATGGTTTGATTATTGTAGCTTTGTGTAGTGCATCTTATAATTATTATTATTATTTTTTGCGGTACGGGGGATTGAACTCAGGACCTTGCGCTTACCAGGCATACACGCATGCTACTGAGCTATATCTCCAGACCCCTGTGTAGTGTATCTTAAATGTGGGAGTGTGGCGGCTTCTGATTTGTTGTATTCTTGCACAAGATTGCCCTGTGATTATTCAGAATCTTTTGAATGTTTATCTAAAATGTTTTGAATGTTTATTTAAATACCAGTTCAAATTTCATTGACGTTGTAGATTACTTGGTAGTGTGGACATTTTAGCAATATTCTCCCCATCAGTGAACATGGTATTTCCACATTACACAATTGTGAATTTAAATTATTGTTACAGGTTTTACAGTTTGAATATGCAGCGTAGCACTAATCCTTTTCTTCTCTTGCTCTTTGGGTAGCAGTTTGTTCTCTGATAAATTTTAGGGTTATTCTCTGACCTTGGGCATGAACATTTTACTAGTGTGTTCTAAGCAGTTAAATGAACCTTTTCAATCTAAAGAACCGTGCCTTTAGCTCAGGAAAAACTTGATTGCTCCTAAGTTTTATTCTGAGTAACATTTGGCTAGTCTTTCATTTTCTCTATGTCAGTTTGTGTTTTATTTTCTTTTTGGTACTACTTTTTGTTCCTTTGTGGTGTAAATATTGAGGTGTGTTAGACTAGGTCTACATTTAAGATTTTATTTTTTTTCCTTTTCTTTTTTGAGACATGTCTTTATTGTATAACCCAGGATGCCTTTTAGCTAGTAATCCTCCTGCTTTGGTCTTCTTAGTTATGGGCTTATAGGTATGCACTACTATGTCCCGCTATGTTTACTGTTTTATTTAAACTTTGTGTTTTTTTCTTTTTGGAGACAGGGTCTTATTTGATAGTTTAGGCTGGTTTTGAACCCACTATGTATCCCAGGCTGGCCTTGAACTCACAGTGCTCCTCCTGCCTGTTGAGCCTCCAGAGTGCTGGGATTTACAGGCACCCAGCCTCTCATTTAATATTTTAAGTGGGTATGATTTCCTTCTGTTGGGATTTTCTTTTTTGAGACAGGGTCTTGCTATATAGCCAAGGCTGACCTTAATCTCACAGTGACTCTCCTGCCTCAGCTTCCTGAGTCCTGGGTTTGCAGGCATGCACCACCACTCCTGGCCTGAGAATTTTTTCTTTTGTTTTTAACATTAGATTAAGTTTTCGTATTTAGCACCGTCACTGCACTGGTTCTTGTTATGTGTACGTTAGTAAAGGTTATAGGAGCATAGCAGTAATTTTGTTGTAAGGTGCAGCAGTATGGATCTACCAGACCCATATTTATTGTTCAGAATATTTCTATTGATGAATTATTAAATTCTTATATGAACTACAATGAAAATACCAATAGCACTTTACAAAAATAAAAGAATCTTCTATTATGACACCTAAGGCATCTGTACACGTCAGCAGCATGTTTCATATGCACGTATCACTTACACTGACAGCACATGTCTTTTGCTTTCCTGGTCTTCTGTAGGATGTACTTGACATCTCAGTGGCCTTGCTGTTTTGTCAGGAGGTTCTTACATTATACAGCATGTATTTAACAGGAACATAAAACATCAAAGTAATACATTTTTAGTATATATTGTGCATTTAGACATTTCAGCTGTGTGCTAGTTTATAACACTAAAAGATAACATCAGAAATAAATTCCTGGGTGAGCTACAATGTAAATACCAATAGAATTCTATAACAAAAGTAAGCTTTGCTTCAGTTGTCACACTCTAGGTGGTCTTCACACACAACCACCTGCACGTTCAATGCATATGTCTTGCTTAAACACTGGCAGCACATGCGTTCAGTTTTCCTTTTCTACGTGGCAGTCCATTCACCTCTCTTCTGTTTTGTCAGGAGCTCGACTATATTATGTAACACACACTTAGGGAAATGTAGGCAAAACATCAAATATGTAATGAGTGCTTAGAATAGATACCATCTTTCCTTCTTTGTCTGTCTGTCTGTCTTTTGAGACAAGGTCATGCTATGCAGTTCAGGCTGGCCTTGAGCTCACTTTATTAGGGTGGTTAAGGTGAGAACAAATAATGGTGAGTATATGTTTATTTTATCTGGAGTTGCACCAATTTTTTGGTTCCTAAGACCAATGGAATACTACTATCCTATAAAAGTCAAGAAAGCCATAGTTACGAGTTAAGGTTTTCAGAATTAGCAGTTCTGAGGTTCATTCTTGTAGGGTAAGAGGATTTTATCTTCTATTTTAGATTCACAATCTAATGTTTTTTTAAACCATAATTACAGTATAGGTGGCCTAGAATTATTATAGGGTTTAGGATTAGTAAGAGCAAGGGGATTATATGGAGGGCTATAAGGGAGTTCTCTCGGGTGAATGTGGTGGGATATTACTAATGTGGTATGGTGGTTTTCCTCATTGAGTCAAGATCAATATGAATAAAGTATATAGTGCTGTAATTAGTATGTTTAGCCCGATAAGGATAATTGTTGGGTTTGATCAAGAAAAGGTTGATAAGATAATAATTCTCCAATGAGGTTGATGGTGGGAGGTAGGGCTAAGTTCGTAAGGCTTGATAAAATTCATTATATAGATATAGGGGCAGGACTATTTGTACGCCTCGAGCTAATATTACAGTTCGACTGTGAATTCGTTCGTAGTTTGAGTTTGCTAGGCAAAATAGTAATGATGCTGTAAGTCCGTGAGCAGTTATTAGGGCGGTTGCTCCTATACAGCTTCATGGTGTTTGGATGAGGATGGCTACGATTACTAGGGCTG
>PVLD010012923.1:0-58139 GCA_004027595.1 Dinomys branickii | reverse complement strand
TTCCCTACTATCTTCTCTATAATTTGGTATTTCCTTTAATGTTTTTGTGTTAACTAATGTGAAGATAACTATGTAATACAGCATCCAGTTCTAATTCCCTACTATATTCTGTATAACTTTGTATTTTCTGTATTGTTTATGGCTTTTCTGGTTCATATGTCTCCATTCTTTTGTCTTTAAAATAAAATTAAAAAAAAAAAGGACGGGAGATGGAGTTGTTAGCTAAGTGTGAAGGCCCTGGGTTAAATACCAAGTACCACCCCCAATAAAAACACCCCCTCAAAGAAAAAAACCCATGCTACTATACAAGCTACCATCACTTGATTTGTGACCTATTTTCTGATTTTTTTCAAAGAAATAAAATTGTTAAAACCTTTCTGTGACTAGCAGTTGGTTTTTAAAGACATTTCAGAAAAAAAAAATCTAGCAACATTGCCAAACCCTTATTAATTCTGGTATTGTAAATATGGGTCCTTTCGGGTTTCCTACATAAATAGGTCATTGGGAGTACTGAGGGTCTGTTCCCTAGGATGTACACAGTTTATCTGTTTTTTTGTAAAGGCTTTTTGTACTCTCGGCCTCTAAGTGTTAAATGGAAGCGGTGGCAACAGGTGTCCTGTCTTAGTCTTGATTTTAGAGTATGCTTTCAATATTTGACCTCTTAAGAGTAGTGATTGCTGTAAGGTTTTTGTGTATTTTTTTCCTCTTTAGATAGTTTTTCTTTAGTCTTTGTATGGTAATGTTAAATTTTGTGAAACACTTTACCTAGCTCTTGAGAAGGTCATATTTTTCTCTTTATTCTCTTAAGGTTGTGAATTTATATTAATTAATTTTCTAATACTAACCCAGTTTAGCATTTCGAGATAAAGAGAGCTTGGTCATGTTATTCTTCCTTCCTCCCTTCTTTCCTCCTCCCCCCTCCCTCCCTTCTTCCCTCTCTCCCTTCCTTTCTTCCTCTTTCTTTCTTTTGTTCGTTCTGTTTCTCTCTCTCTCTCTCCTCCTTCCTTCCTTCCTTCCTTTCTTTTCTTTCTTTCATTTTGAGATAGGGTTTCACTACGTAGGTCAGGTTGGCCTTGAACTCACTTTGTAGCACAGGCTGGCCTCAAACTTGCAGCAATGCTCCTGCCTTCAGCCTTTCAAGTGCTTGGATTACAGTTGTTTGCCCACATGCCTGGCTTCTTATGCCATTTTTATTCACATTGCTGTATTTATTTTGCCAGACTTTCTTGTGTCTAATGACAAAGCTTGTCAGTCATTTTCTACTTTGTAATGTCCTTGTTGGTCTTAGGTAAACATTTTACTAGCCTCATAAAACAAACAGGGGTGTATTTCCTTGTTTTCTTTTTCTTTGGAATAGTTTGCATCAGATTAGAATTGTTTCCTTAATGTTTATTAGACCATGCTAAAACTGGCTGAGGCTGATGGTTTTTTTGTATAAAAGGAATTCTTAAAACCACTGATGTTCAATTATTTGAAGAGTTATAGGACTATTTAGGCTTTATTTCTTTTTGGGTCAGTTTTGAAGAGTTGTAGTTTTGGGGAATTTTGTCCATTTCATCTGAGTTTTCAAATGTGTCATACTAAAGTTGTTCCCAACATTCTTTTATTATCTTCTTATATCTCTTTGTAACATGGTCCCTTTTGCATTCTAAACACTGTCCCAGAGAGGTAGACATTATTGTTGCCTTTTATTCTTTTTCTTAATCAGTCTTACAGGGAGATTAATTTTATTAGTCTACACAAAGAACCCACATTTGCATTCTCTGATCCTCTTTATTATCATTTCAATTTCAGTTGATTACTGTGTCCCTTCTTGAGCTTTCATTTGGCGTGTTCTGTCTCTCTGACTTCCTGCATGGGACAGTTAGCTCTTTCGTCACCAGGCTGATTGTTTATATACACATTTATTCCGTGACTTCACCTGCGTTAGCTGCTTCCCACAGATATTCACTGTCTTGTCAACCACTGCCTCCCCATTTGTCCTGAAAGACCGAGATTCATGTTACTCTGGTTAGAAGTTTGTACTGTTGAATCTGAAAGAAAATCAGGATGTGGATGAATCTGGAGGTGAATCACAGGACTCAAGGCCATCCCAGTTCTCAGGCCCGAAGATGACAGGCTGTGTAGCAGGAGCGTTAATAGGTTTTCTTATCACAGGTAGAATACATCTACAGAGACTACAGAAAAGGAACAGGGAGAGCGAACTTCACTGTCATCCCATTATTTAGTAGTAGCCACTCGAGTGTGTGTGGGTACGTATCTGTGGAATTTTTCTTTGCTGTTCCAGAGGAACGCTTTCCCATAGGTCACAAGCAACTTTTCAGGGTAACAAACATAGGACAGATTTTAGCATCAGTTTTGTTTGTTTTTGTGTCCTGTTTTTGAGGCCTTCTCTGTCTGTACCATGACAGCCTGTTCCCAGAAACCTCTTTTCTTTTCCTGTTGAGACACAGCTTGACCACATCGCTTTTGATTCTCCGTAGGAAATGAGCTACGTTTAGATTGGATGTGGCTGAATCGTGGCTTTGGGTTATTTCATGATCCAGTGGAAAGAAGAAAAGGGTGCTTTTGGTGCCAAGGCAGTAGGGTGGTAATGTGCCTCTTAGCACTACACAGGTAACTTCTGATAATGCTGCGTGACTCAGAGCCTGTACTCAGCTTCCTTACAGCAGGGAAGGGGAACGTAACAGGGAAGACTTTTGACTACAGTGCTCTTTTGGGGCTCTGTGCAGCTGGGGTGTTACCAGACCTCTAGGGTTTGGGCCAGATGTAGGGTGGGGGTAACACATTGCAATGTGTTCCCAATTCTGTACTTAAAAAGGCTAATTAGAAGGGGGAGATAATAGCTCAATGGAATACAGAAAACCCTGGGGTTTTGAGATAGTTCCATATTTTAAGAGGCATTTGGATCTCACTTATGTTTTGAGCTTGGTTGGCTTAGTGTGCTGTGGCTTCAGAGGTCTGAGACTCTGGACATCTCTGGTTTATTAAAGGAGACTTTTGTCACACCCTCTAGTCATCACCAAAGCAAGGCAGATGTTGGTTCTTCCTCCTACTTGTGTGGCAGGTGTTCCTGCAGCTGTGACAAGTGCAGCCCAAAGGTGCGCTACTGGGAGAACCACTGCTCTGCCAGCCCTGCCTCCCGACAAAAGGGAGGTCTTTGTCCCTGGTTATTTGGGGAAAGGGATGTGGCCCCCACAGGGGTGTGGCCTTGCATTCTAAACATGCCCACCCCGCCTCCTTTGTGGGTAGAGCTTCCTTAGGAAATATAATTAGTAACTGGTGAGATTTTGGCTGCCAGGCAGAGGACTGTGCCTGGCATCTTGTGTTGGGAACAAAGGGCATTCAGTGCTGTTTGCTGCAAGAGGCTGCTGTGGGGTAGGCTGGGCGTGGAAGCTGAAAACAAACCCAGCTCACCTATCCTGGGCCATGGCCAGGGGCTCCGAGTCCCTAGGGGCCCTTTCTGCTGTTGCTGAGTACACTCAGCTGTTGGCCTCGGCAGGCTTTTGGGCTCACCCCACATCCTGGAGGTTTAGGTCTGTGGTGGAGGGAGCAGAGGAATTGTGAGATGCTTGTGATGAACAGCAGGGTCACCCCTGTACCGGGGCACCACAGCACCGCAGGAGGGGTATTTCTTACAGGTGTGAGGCGGATAGACTGCAGCCTGTGGGACAGAGCGAAAGAGTGGGACCTGGTAGAGGACCCCCAGGTGTGCTCTGGGGAGCCCTCTGGATGTGGGCCCTGGCAGGTAAAGATGCTGTGTTCTGCCAATGCAGAGTTTGCCTCCGTGTGGGTCTCAGTGATGGCTCTTCCTGGGTTCTGTGGCTGCTGGAGTTGGCTTGGGTCCACAGGTGCACCTGCTCCAGGTGGCTGTGGACAGCATGGCCTGCATGCTGCTCTGATGCCACAGTCCTCAAATCCTGCTGAACCTTCATTTTTATATACACGGCTTTCTAATACCTATAACCTAACACCAACAGCAGATGGTAGCAGCTTTGGTGCTCAGATTTCCCTTCCTGTCCTAAGCTCCTTTAGATGACATTTTGAATAGATGCACTTTTAAATTTACTTTCACACAAGGCTTTCTGCACCAGTCTTTCCTGAACCCCTGCTTTGTCTGACACTGTTCTGGGGCTGGACTTTAGAGGTGAGAAACAGTCAGTGTGGCTCTTACCTGCACAAGTGCCCGCTGTAAGCAAGAGATGGACACAGTCAGATACTTGCGTAAATGGGCTGGGGGCTGGGAGCAGAAAGTGAAGATCTAGGCATAGGCCAAATCTAGCCCACTCCCTATTTTTCTATAGCTGTGTTAGTCAGCTTTCCATCACTGTAACAAAATACCCAAGATGATCAACTTTAAAAAAAAGAAATGGTTTATTTTAGCTCAGCTTGGCAGGTTGAGCCCATGGCGGGCCCTGTTGCTTGGCACTGTGGCATGGTGGGGTGAGAGAGGGACTGCAGGGTGGATGAGAATGAACGAGGACTTGCAGGATGTGCACAGGCTGAAATGTTTTCTCTCGGACGTTTCTAGAAATAGATTGCTGACTCCTGGTACAGACCCTAGCAGGGCTGGGAAGGAAGGCTTCCAGGAGAGAGGCAGCTGTGACCTAGGAGGACCATGTGGGAAGCTAGGGAAGGGGCTTGGTCTGGGTGCTGAGGGAAAACTGGAGTGTGCTCTCCAGGCAGCGTGTTCAAAGGCCCGGTGGGTAGGGGATGTGGAGCTTCCAGGGGCTGAAAAGACAGCTCAAGTGGCAGAGGCTGAGATGGAGAGCAGAACCTGTCAGCGGTCCAGGGATGGAGACGTGCAGGAGGGCAGGGTGGGCCTGGTGGGGGTTCTGCTTCAAAGCACACTGACCCTTGCTGCTCTTTCCTTTCAGGTAAAACCAGTTTTCCAGTGTGTCAGTACGCTTCGGGGTGGAGGACCCGGGAGCCGCCTCTCCTCAGAAGTGTGGAAACCAAAACAAACACTGTTTGTGACACTCTGGCTCTGTTGTGTGTGCCCAGTGTCTGCTCTTAATGTCACCATCAAGCTGGGTCCTAAATCAGTACTGGAGAGTCGGCTCTGCTGCCCTTCGGGTGCCCTTTCCAAATGTCACCCCTTCCTCCCCCTCCTCTGGGAGGTTTTTCGCCTTACCAAGAGGATAAGGGTAGAAACATGTTGATTAAAAAAAGAAGTTTTTAAAGCAACTGCTGATGATAATAAAACTATGGTTAGGAGGACTCACAGTCTGCAAGGAGCCTATGGGGTCCATGGCTGGGTACGTAGAGTCCCCCACTGCATTCTCCTGGAGCCACGCAAGGATGTCACACCCTGCAGCCATCTTTTCTGCTTTCTCCAGTTCTGGTCTTGCCTGGTGGTGGATGCGTGAGATTTTACAGCAGAAGTGTGGCTCCTCCAGAAGCCTGCAAGTTATAGCTTCTTTCTTGCTCTTTTCTTCTTCCTTCTTTAAAGGGTTCGGGCAGAAATAGGTATGGCTAGTTCACAAAGAATTCCAGATTTCAAATATCAGGGAAAAAAAGGGGTGTGTGTGTATGTATATGTGTGTGTGTGTGTGTGTGTGTGTGGCTTGAGTGTGTGTTCGTAGGGAAGCATTTCCTTCTCTCAGTGGAGTAGACTGCACTAGACAGCTTGGGATAGCAACATGTTTTCTTCTTTGTGCTTTTTAAACAATGTTTCTCTGCCTTGTCAACAGTTCTATGTTGTTCGTCTTAAAAATATAATAAAACAAGTAACTGTGGTAATTTAAATGAGCAGTGACTTGAGCGGCTGGGAAACGGCCCTGTGGGGGACTCTGGAAGTTCGTCTGGGCTGGGCCAGGCTGGACAGGACCTGGGAGCCTGCTCACTGCAGGAAGGTAGGTGGGGGGGCTTAGCTGGGAGCTTGTCGCCGTGAAAACAGGGCCCACAGACACCTGTCTTCCGGAAGCTGGGCCTTAAGGTGTTCTCAGGTTGATGCCGGCCTCCCATTTAACTTGGCCCCCATATTTCTATGACTGATGGGCTTCTGTTCTGGTCTAATAGCAGGACTTTTGGGGCGTTGGGATTCTGTCTTTTCTGCAAAGATGGTTTCTTTTTCTTTTCTGTCTTTTCTGAGTCAGGTTGTTGCTATGTAGCTCAGGCTAGTCCTGAGCTCTAGATCTTCCTGCCTCGGCCTCCTGAGTGTTGGGATTACCAGTGTGCTCCACCATGCCTGGTTTAATGGTGTTCAAGTTCTTGTCTCTGCTTTTCCTTTCTGATGTTGCTCTGGGGCCCGTGTGTTTGTTTCTTGTCCTGCTCACTGAGTTGGATGAGGAGCCCTGCCTTCCCTGCCGTGCCATTTCCAGGCTTTTTTGCTTCCTGAGACAGACTGTGGGGGTGGGAGGAGCGGGAAGGGGCCACCTGGCTCCTGGAGCCTGCTGGAGGTAGGGCCACCAGGGGCATTGGCCTCTGTGGAGCTGGTGATGTGAGGGTGAGGGAAGTACACCCCCAAAGGGCAGCACTGCCGGAGGCTGTCTGCTGCCACAGCCATGTGTGGTTGTCCCCTTCCTTTTATGCTCTATTGACTTTCTGTCTCCCTGCTCTGCCTGTCTGCCTTGGCGTGGAGCCACTTTATCTTCGCCTCCGTGGTGTGGCTGCTGTGATGAGTGAGGAAGCCAGGCCACCTCACAGCTCTGTAACCTCTGAGCCTTTGAACAGGGTTTGCCGACTCTGCCTGGCATGTCCCGCAACACACTGCTGCGGGTGGTGGGGGAAGCTGAATCTTCTGCCCGAGCCACAAACACTGCGGCTCTGCCTGCCCAGCTGCTTGTCCCTGGTCCTGGCAGGTGCGGCTGCTGACAGTGACCTGCCAAGTCTCCAGCACTGCAGACGCTTGAATAAAGGCCCTCCTGGGTGAACCGTGGGTGCACTGGGTTTGGTGCTTTCTGAAATGGGGCCCTATGATAATCTTTCTGGCATGAGGCGTGTGAGACCCCTGCTCATTTAGAAAAGGGCTTGGGAGTGACAGGTGCTGGGCAAAATGCAAGAGTTTTAATACCTGTTTGTGGGCTTATAGATCCTTTCCAGGAAGCTGGGAAGGGCTTGGGAGTGACAGGTGCTGGGGGAAATGCACAAGTTGTAATACCCGTGTGTGGGCTTATGGATCCCTTCCAGGAAGCTGGCTCTATGATCTGGAGATACACAGCCCTTGTTTAGGGGTGTCTTGGAGTAACCAGTCATGTCAGAAACTGCTGGCTTATCTTTGCCTTGTACCTGGCTTTCGTCCAGGGAGTGTTAACGAGTAAAAGCCAGAAAAAAAAAGCTCATCTGCTTCCATTTGAGCCCCTAGTGTACCCTGATGCCACCAAGAAGCCAGGGTACAGTCTCCTTGATTCTTCCTGTCCTCCGCCTTCTCTGTGCAGAGTGACTGGAGCCCACTGGGACTGGTCCAGTGAAACTGAGGCCCGAGAGGGTACCAGGGTGGGTTTCTCATCACCTGAGTCCCCCAGAAGCACATTCGCCCTCAACAGCTTCCTGCCAGGCTGCTTCCTCCTCCCACCAGGGATGAACCAGCCTGGGTGCAGGAAGCGCTCTGTAGGTACCAGGGTCCCTGCTCAGCACGTCCGGAGTATGGGTGTCTTGCAGCTTGGCCTTCAGTTCTAGAGGTTCAGTTGGGGTCCCTCTCTACCATGCCCCTTCTACACAAAGAAAACCCTAGGACAGGCTGGAGGAGGGCATAGTTAGAAAATGCTGCTTTGGGAGTACATGGGTATATTGTCCTCAAAAGGCCCACGACAGTGACTCAGGTCTGATTTGTGTCCTCTGCCCACTTCTGTGAGGTTCTTGGGTTTAGAGACATTGGTAATGGCATCGGGGGGAAACCACCTAGAAGAGTAGGGTTGCAGGGCAGAGTGTGGGGTGCACCAGCGCCCCAAACCTGCAGCGAGACTGGCTATCAAAGCTGTCTCTGGAGAGTGGCTCTTTGGTGTTGCCACCCTCAGGCAGGAAAGAAGGGGACAAGCAGGGAAGGAGGGTGGGCAGGACTATGTCACAAACATCGGCAAAGAGGACTATGGACATAGGTGACAGTGGGTGGAAGGGGTTTGGTGATGACCCCATGCTGCCTCCTGGGAGCAAACCCTCCTATCACCCATGTCCCTGCATGCTCCCCATAGGCTGCATCGTGAATGTGCGGCTCCCAGAACTGTTTAAGTTTTAATCACTGACAACTTTCTGGGTCTCTGGGGGGTGTTTGGGTTAAGCCTGTTCTGATGCAAATAGAAATTAGTGTGCTTTTGTGTGTGTGTGTGTGTGGTGGGGGAAGCAGCTCTGGGAACCTGGAGGTGTCTACTCAGGGACCCCCAGTGCAGAAAATGATCCACCCCGAGCCTCAGGCTCTTCCCGCTGACAGGTGAGCCAGCGCCTTGGCTCCAGCCCACGGTGCCAAAATTCCTGGAGTCTGTATTTATCAGCTGTGTCACTGCCTAAGTATCCACAGAATAGCTACATGGGTGTGACTTTCCTTGGTGTTCTTATTAGTTTCAATTTTTTTATTTAAAATTTTTTTGAGTTCTTGTTAGTTTCAGTGTGTGTAGGGAGAATGTCTTACTGTTAAGCTCTGTTTTCCAGGGATGGGTTTTTTCATCAGCCAAGCTGATGTGAGTGGAATGCGATAAACTAATGCATATCTGTTGGCAAAGCAGGAGGCCCTCAGGTGGTCTCTGACCAGGACATCACAGCCCCTTTAGCAGACTTGGAAATGCCATGGAAACCACCCCAGCTGCCGCCTGGACTGTGAGGGAAGAAGACCTGCAGCAGGTTTCCTAGAGCAGAAGAGCTGAAAAAACAAACAGATGCTGTGGCTGACCTGGATGACTGGTCACATGAAACGGCCTCTGTGGAGTGTGAACTGCCTTCCCCTAGTTATGAAGATATTCTGCTGCTAACTTAGCAGCTTAGCACGGAAGCTAAAGTTGCAGGGAGGATAGGATCTACATAAAGAGGCCGTACGAAGTGCTGAGACAAAGACAGAACATCACCTACTACAAAAGCTTGACCTTGGAAATTCCAAGGGAAAAGTCACAGCAAAAAAGCAAACAAGAAAATGAGCAGCTTCAGAACAACCTGGTAGGTGCGCAGTCATTGTGAGACACACGACAGCACAGAGACTGTCCAGTGTGCTGAGGAGGTGCTTGACCCTGGAAATACCAAGGGAAAAGTTACAATAAAAAACCAAGCAATGTCAACAGCTTCAGTAAAACCTGATGAGTACAAATACAGAGTTATTGTCAGTGAAAACTATAGAGGCTCCTGCTTCAAACCCGTGGCCTCCAGATGTGAGTATGCGGAACCTTGAGACCGAGAGGCTGCTGAGTTTGAGTACGGATTCTTTTGAGTTAGGATCCAAAAGTAAGTCAAAATAAAAGTAAGTCATCAAGATCTACTTTTGGGAACATCACAAGCATATGCAGATCTTTTAAAGAAACAATATGATCTGAAAGATGGGGTTTTATTTATTTGATGGCTTATGTAATATTTTGAGGGGTGACTGGATCATGGGTGTGGATACAAATCACTGCTGCACAAAGAAGAACTCCCAGGCAACGGTGGAGAAGAGAACAAATCCTGTGCCCTGCGGATGCAGGGAAGGGTGGTCAGAGGCTGTGTGGACCTGCAGTTGGCAGCCAGGCCAGACCAGACCAGGAGCCTGCGTGGGTGCCAGTGTTTGGGGAGGTGGGCTTCAAGGCTGGCGAGGACAACACTAGTCCAACCACTGAGCCATAGCTGTGTTATTTGTGTTGGGTTAAAGGGGTGGAGTCTGATAAGAGACTGTATAAGGGACAGAGGAAAACCATCACCTAGCAGGAGGGCAGAATGCCTTCTGCAGCACCAGCACTACACTTGCTGTCCGTGTCTGGGAACAGTGGAGCAGCACCCTGCAGGCTGTGTCCCTGACCCTGGGCTCCCCACCCGTGTCCCGGTTGTCACACCGGGACAGGCTCCACCATCCCTGACACCGGCTCATTCATTCCTGAAGGGCATTAACAACATTTAGCAAATCAGCCCCCAGTACATCCTCCTCAAAAAGGTAAGTAAATACCACACAACATGTAAACCTAAACCAAATAAAAACCACCGTCAATGGAAAGGCCCTCTTATAATATTACTGTACTAACCTAACATGTTTTAACGCTTTTTGACCAAGCTACAAAATATTCACCCTCTATATTGCTCTGAAAGCAGTACAGACATGGCATTAGATGCCTCTCATTGATGTACTTTACAGTCTGGAAACAGCAAATTTATATACTTTTCTATACTACCATGGATGGGTAGTTACCACAGAAGGCCTACAAACAAATCCCTTATCCCCTGCTTCTCACATTATTGTAATTTTTTCTTTTAGGTCTTTTTTATTTTTGATCTTTTTGAGACAGGGTCTTGCTGTGCAGTTCAGGCTGGCCTTGAGAACACTTTGTAGCCCAGGCTGGTCTTGAACTTGCAACGATCCTCCTGCCTCGGCCTCCTGAGTGTGGGATTACAGGTGTGTGCCACCCTAACAATTTAACAAATGGAAACACACCAAGATGAAGTCACAGAAAAATACAAACAAAACATAAGAATCTGTATCATCATACTACGGGCCTAAACTGTAGTATAAGACAAAAAGTTTTAAGTTGGTATGTGTACTCAAGAAATTAACAGCTCAGAAAAATAGCCGGGAGGAGGGGACACATTGTGGGTGGGAATGTAAAACTCACATCATTTCATTCTTGAGCCGGGAGTCTCCCAAATGCCCCATCCACAAGGAGGGGTGTTTAGCAAAGCTGTCTACGAGAGGGTGCCTCGCAGGCCAGGGTTCTCCCAGGTCAGCTTCAGAGGTGCAGGGATATGGCAGAGGCCTGGTCAAGGAGCCTGGATTTCTGCTGGCTGTTTGTGCTGCACGATGATGTCCTGAAGTGCTAGTTGCCAGTGCCTCAGCTTTGTCAGATGCTCCTGGACCAGTGTGTTTTTCTGCTGCAATTCATTTCTTAGTTCTGAGATGGCTTCTTTCACCACTTGCTCTGGTTTGTGGACAGGCAATTTTTTTGAGGGAAAAAGCACTGTGTCCTGTGATATCCAGAAACTTCTGGATACATTGCTCAACACCAGTTCAATTTTTTCCTGATCGGTGCCATTGGCATAATCCTGAGAAGCAAACGAGCCTCAAACAATGACTCCAACTCATCCCCAAGGTACTGTTCACACTTCCCGAGTGCCAGACACTGGCAGCAAAATCAAGGCCTGGCCCAGAAGTACTTGAAGAAGTGAGGCCTGGCCAGGAATTCCTCAGGGGTGATGGGCGTTGGGGTGAGTGGAGAACTTATTGCCTAATGGAGCTGGAGAGGCCCACTTGGAACTTTGCGTTTGAGACCCTAAAGGCTCATGTTTGGGGTGCCATCAGATGTCTGAGTTCTGGGCCAACATCACTCAGGCCAAGAGACCCTCAACAGGATGGGAACAGAAGTCTGGGCAGGCCAGCTTCACCCTCAGAATCTAGGTGTCTCCTCTGGGGCCCTGCAATGCTCTGTTTGGGTCCTCTGAGCTGCAGTCAGAGCCTGTCTCAGGTCTGTCCTTCCTGTGTCCCCATGTGTAGGCCAAGAGTGGCCAGGCTTTCCTGTGAAGTGGGCAGGGATGGAGCTTGGATGGACAGGCTGGGCTCTCTACACCTGTGTGGAAACTGGGTGATGTGGAGCAGAGAGGGTGGCCAGCCAGATAAGGGAGGGGGTCCCGTTCCCTCCAGTGGGCCCTGGCTTGCACTGAGCACTGGGGGAAACAGGGCTCCTCTGCATTCCGCTCTTATCCTGGAGAGTCCACTTGGTGCTGTCCTGCTGTGATGTACCCCTTGCCAGGCTGAAGCCCAGTTCTGGGGAGACTGTCCACCTCTTCTCTTTCTCAGTGATGTGGAGGTTGCCACGCTCCACGACTGTATGCTCAAGTTTTTCTTTGTAATGATTGCTTCCCCATGCTGTAAAATTCGGAGACTATTACTGGTGCAGCCACCTTGACATCCATCCCATTTTCTGATGTTTGTGTGCCCTCCCCGTGCCCTCCAGGCTTGCTAAGTGCCTGTGTAGTTTTCTCTTCTTACTTTGGAATCATTACCCATGGATAATAATTACTGGAAATGTTCTGGAATAGAGAGTGAAGAGCAGCCTAGTTATAAGCACCACATCAAGTAGCTAATTAAATGGAATAATCTCCTTTTCACTCAGAAGTTATACAAGGGGCACCAGCACTGCCTGGCAGATCAGTCTCCCTCTACTTCTGTTCATCCTGCACAGGCACTGAGAGTCTTAGCTTCCCACAGGGCAGGGAGGAGGGGGCAGCACATACAGAGGGTGTTCAGGCGTGTGCTAGAAGAGACGTCCCATCGCCACACACCCAGCAGGGGTTCAGGGAAGTGCAGGGACGGCTTGGGGCTTGCTGGGCTGCCCAGGTCAATGGGACAGGCTTGCCTCTGGCTGGTAAGCCTGCTGGAGAAGGAAGGAGGTGAGGTCTGTACAATGTCTGATTCATTGACACACCTGCCTCCTGGCACCTGGAAGTATCAGCTACTGCTATTTATTGAGCTCTTACTGTGTTCCAGGTATCACGATAAGAAGTTTACATGTGTTGTTTTAAAGAGCACCATTTGTGTAGTATGCTGAACATGGACACTGCAGCTGGGCTCCCTGGGCACAAATGTAGTGTCAGACGTTTACCAGCTGTGTGACCTCAGGGGTACCTCTGAATCACTGTGGTTTGCTCTGCTCCCCTGTAAGAGGGGAATTAAATAGCACCTGTCCCATTGGGGTATTGTGAATCAGGTGTGTTAATGTCTTTAAAGTGCTTTTGACACCACCAGGCACACTGCTAATGTGTTAATGTGTCCGGCAACACTGCAAAATAGCTTCTGTGTTATCAGTTCTACTTTCAAGCGAGGACACCAAGGCTTTGGTAATGAACTTGCCCGAATCCCTTGCTAGAAGTGGGCTGCTTGTTGCTGAGGGCCTGGGTGCTGTGCACAGTACTATATCACTACGGAGTACTGGGACTTGGTCCAAGGTCTGGGACTAGGTATGCAGAGGGATGATTCCAGCCAAGATCATTGAAATCTTCCAGACGAGCAGAGAGAGAGAGAGAGAGAGAGAGAGAGAGAGAGAGAGAGAGAGAGAGAGCGCAAGCGAGCTGAGGCGGAAGGGTTCTCTGATGACGTTCTCTTTCCCTGGGACCAGATACTGGGATGAAGGGTGCTTGCAGGAGGGTGGGATCCACAAGACAGGGGGAGTGGAGGAACAGAGAAGGCTGCCCAAGTGCCTTCTGCTTACCTGGATAACCCAGGTCCTCCTTCTGTAAGACAGTACCCACTTGTTAAAGGAGAATATGTTAGCCATCCTGCACATATGTACATACAGACATACATACATACTTACTTGCCTCTTTCTTCCTTTTCTCCTTTCCCTCATCCCATCTGTTCTTTACTTTTGAACAGATTTCCTTCACGCCTCTTAGTTTATATTCCCACCCTCAGGTTCTTACACCAGTGACACAATACGTTGCTTGCACATGTACCTCTGATTTATTTCACTTATGAGTATGGTGTCTAATTGTGACCATCTGCCTACAAAGACCCCAAATCTGTCCCTCTTTATAGCTGAGTAATATTCCATTATATAAAAATGCCACTGTTTTTTAATCCAGTCCTCGGTGGATGGACATTGGGGTTGCTTCCACAATTTAGCTATTACAAATTGCCCTGCTATAAACATGGGTGCACATATATCACAGTGATATGATGTTTTCAGATCTTCTGGGAAAATACCCAGAAGGGGAATAGCTGATTTGAATGGAACCTCTAGACCTAGTTTGCTGAGAAATCTCCAAACGGCTCTCCACAGTGGTTTCACCAGTCTGCAATCCCACCAGCAGTGCAGTAGAGTCCCTATTTCTCCACAGCCTTGCCAGCATTTGTTATTGGATGATTTCTTAATACTGGCCAATCTTACCGGGGTGAGATGAAATCTCAATGTTGTTTTTATTTGCATTTCTCGAATGACTAAAGATGTAGAACATTTTCTAATATATTTATTTGCCATTTGTATTTCTTTATCTGAGAGGTGTGTATTCATCTCAGATGCCCATTTCTGGATTGGGTCTTTGAATTTGGACAGGTACATGTTTTTTAATTCTTTGTATGTTCTAGATAGAAGACTCTTGTCTGAGGGACAGCCAGCTAGGATTTTTTCCCAATTTGTGGGTTTTCTTTTTACTTTGCTGGTGATTTCTTTAGATGTGCAAAAACTTTTCAGTAGGATGAGGTCCCAGTTATTGATTCTTTGAAGTGTTTCCCTTGCAGTTTCATTTGTGTTAATGAACTCTCTGCCTACTCCTATGTCTTCAAGATTTTTACTTACTTTCTCTTCCAATAGATTTAGAGTTTCTGTTTTAATGTTGAGATATGTGATCCATTTTGACTTGAGTTTGGTGCATGGTGATAGACTTGGGTCTATTTTCAGTTTTCGGCAAGAGGCAAGCCAGTTTTTCCAGCACCATTTATTAAATAGGCCATCTTTTTTCCAGTGAGCTTGTTTGGCCCCTTTGTCAAATATTAAGTGGCTGAGTGTGTTTTTCATTGTGGCTGCATCTTCCAGTCTGTTCCATTGATCCTCAGGTCTGTTTTTTAGCCAGTACCAGGTTGATTTTATTACAGTAGCTTTGTAGTATAATTTCAGGTCAGGGATTGTGATTCCACCTGACTTGTCCTTGTTGCCCAGGATTGCTTTTGCTATTCTGTGTTATGGTGGCTTTGAGGAGAAGGGTTCTAGTTTCTTTCTTGTTTTTATTTATTTATTTTTTGTACACAGAATTGAACTCAGGACCTTGTAGTTACTAGGCATCTGCTTATGCTGCTGAGCTACATCCCTGGCCCAAGGGTTCTAGTTCCTATAATCTGCCTTTGGGAAGGGCAAAGGGGGTCCCTCTTGTCTCTGTGGCAACCTTGGCAGATAACAGAGATGAGATGAAGATGGCAGATAACAGATAACAGAGATGAAGCCAGGAGGTCAGAAAGAACTTTCTTCTCAGGCTATAGCTGAGGGATTCTGGTTTCTGTTAGTTCAAAGTGCTTGGTATATTAAAGTATGAGTCATTGGGGTGTAATTTTCCAAACCCAAGAAAACGAATTCGGGATAACAGAACAGAGAGAGAAAGGGAATGTTTGCCACCTCTTGTTACTTCTGTTGTGGGGCAAAGGGGCCTTGTTATTCAGGAAGTCATGATAGGTTATAAGCCAGTGATCCCCAAGCCAGGAAACCGAAGTGTGACTTTTTCAGGTGCCATGCTGTGTTTAGATCCCACCTGCTCTTCCTTCCAGATCAACAGGAGCTGGGAACTCTGGTCCCCAGAGGAGAGTGGCATGGCAGGACCCCAGGCCAAATGTGGATTGGATGGCGGAAACCATAAGGCTGTAGGGTCTGGGTCCCAGGAGGCCTTGGGGGAAGATGACTGAAATCAAAGCCCAGACCAAGCCAGGTATAGTGGTGCATGCCTGTAATCCCAGTGCTCTGGGAGGATGAGGCAGGAATGCTGAGGCTATTTAGCAACTTAGTAAGAATCTGTCTCAAATGAAAATTAAGAAGAAAGTTGAGGATGTAGCTCAGTGCAGAGGCCCTGGGTTCAGTTCCCAGTAACACACACACACACACACACACACACACACACACCCCATATACAGCCCACACCATCTATTTGGTCACAGTAAAGTGGTCCTTGAGAATTTGGCCATAGTCACCCTAGGACTGCACTAAGGATCACCCACAGCTCCCTACCTCCCAGCATGACCCCCTGTGTAAGACTCTCCCATGAGTGTGCTTGGATCTGTGACTGGTTGGCTTCTGGCCAATGGAATGTGGTGAAACAGGATACACTATTTCTCAGCCAACATTGTTGTCAAAACACAAACACAAAAACCAAAATGAAACAAACAGACAGACAAAAAAACTGAGCCAAACAGAGATTATAGCAGTGAGGGACAATTTTATTTAGGAACTTTTTGTGTGTGGTACTAGGAATTAAAGACAGGGCTTTCCCATTTTTGTTGCTGTTTATCTGAGACAAGTTCTGCAAATGTATTAGGTTTCCTAGGCTGAACTCAAACTTGTGATCCTCCTGTCTCATCCTCCCAGAGTGCCAGGATTACAGGCCTGGCTGGTAACTATTTCATTAGGGCAAGAGACTTCAGCACAGAACTGGGCTCCATTCTGAATAGGACGAGGGCCAGTGGGGATTTATAGCCATGGAACAGGGGAAGGGATGGGAATAAAAAATTACAAAGAGGAATCATGAGGGGCCAAGAGAGTTCTGGCTAAGCAGACTCAGCAAGATTCATCCTGGAACTGGAATAAGCTGGCTTAGGTTCAAAGGTCGGGGCCTTGAGGGAAAGGAGAGTCTTATCATTACAAGTCATGTGGCTTCTGTCTTGCTCACTGTGATGGTTTGGATTAAAAAATGTCTCATAAAGGTCTCATGTGCTCAGGGGTGCATTTAGGGGAAGGTGCTTGGGTCCCAGGGGTAGTGTACTCGTCAGTGGATTCACCCATGGATGAATTTATGGCTGATTCTGCTGTTAGGAGTTGGGGCCTGTTTGGAAGTGGTCTCTGGGGAGTGACCCAGAATGCTGCATCCTGTCCCTGGTTCCTCCCTATCTCTGCATCCTGAGCAGTGAGCAGCTTTCCTCCACCAGGCACTCTGCCCCTTGGAGCTAGCTTACCATGGACTGAACCTTCTGAAACCGTGAGTCAAGAAAACCCTCCCTTAAACTCTGGGTTTCCAGTATGTATTCCTAGTGACAGGGAGCCTGACCAGTATACTTTCTCCGAGATCTGCTCACTGTGGTAGAATCTGGTGCTCTGTGTCATGGAATTAGGTAAAGCCTGGGAGAAAAAGAGCAAGGAAACAAATTCTGCCTACACCTGTGGGACCAGGCACAAGAGTGGATCCTTCTTCAGTCATCAGATGAGGCCAAGCCCAGCTGACTCCTGGATGGTCACCCTGAAGCAGAAATTGCCAACTAAGCTGCTTCTGCCCCACAACAGGTGTGAGATAGTGTTTTTTTGTTTTCAGCTGCTTGGTGTTTGGGGTAATCTATTACACAGAAAAAAAAAACACCAAAAAACTATCCCAAGACCCAGGGCTCCAGATGGGAAGTCATGGGATTTGCCCAGGGTGTCCCAGGACTCGATCCTCAGGGCATCTGGAACACCTAGGGGGCTCCCTCAGTAGCCCTGGTGGCTCTCTTCTTTAAGCAGAAACACCTGGAAAGTTTTCACCTCCAGGTGCCATGGAAAGACACCACTGTCACACAATGAGGGGGCATCATGGAAGGCAGAGGGAAGAAAACCTGTCCCAGAGAAGGGAAAACTCCAGGGCTCTCTCTGCATTAAGTTTTATGACAAAACAGAACAGACCCATGCACAGGACAATAACAACCACATGGAAGAAATCTCCAGAGTTTACAAAATGGTTTATATCTGTGAGATCACTGAACCCTCACAGATAACCTGCAGGTATCTTCTTGGGCCTGGAGGAACCACTTGGAAGGATGAGCAGAGAAATATACATGACCACTTGCCCAGGTCAGGTAGAGGGGTGGCTTTGCTTGTCCAGGGACACAGTTGTGGGTGAGGCAGACAGGGTCACCTGCCCAGCCAGCCACACCAGTAGCATCAAGGTCAATGCCACATGTGCCAGGAGCAGACAGTGTCTCTGCTTCTGCAGCTGAGACATGGAGCTTTGCTGCTCAGAGTGAGCACAGCCTGGACTTGGTACCCCTGGGATCAGGACATGATTCTACACCATGCTCCACAGCTTTTCCGCATCCTCAGCTGAGCTCTTGACTATTTAGTGCACAGGCCCAGCTTCAGAGCTCTGCTTGGACTGCCCTAGTAATTTTCCTCAGGCCTCTGCTGAAAACAAAGAACAAAGCCGATCTGAGACTAGTAGGATAGGGGCTAGCAGGATAGTTGCTTGCACTTGGAATTATCTCGCTGCCTTTGATGTAAAAGATCAAAATCATTGAGCACCGTGCCTTCCCAGTCAGTGCTGTTGATAAAGGCATTGTTCTCCTTTTCCCCATTCCTCAAATCCAAGCCGTCCCCTCACCATTTGTCCTTGTAAATACAGAGCCAATCTGTCCCTTCCTCCATGGCTGCTTGCTCTGCCTCAGACAGGTAACAGCCTCACGCACCCGGAATACTCCATCTGCTCACTCCTTGTGCTCTGTCACAAGCAGATCTAGGCCTGGTTCCCTCTTCTTTCAAACCGTAGTGTCATCCATACACTGCAGGATGAATTGTATCTGAACTAGCATTCATGGTCTTTCATGGGTGGCCTTTTCAATAATTAATAGTCACTAATTTCACTTTATTTCTGCAGTCCCAGAGTCATAAGCAAACTTTATGCAAACTGACTGATCACTGTGCCCAAATACGGACATCTTTCTTGCCACAGATATCAGAGGACTCCAGCGCAGACATGAAAACAGGATGTCAAGGTGCCTGTGAGAACCTCAGGAATAAATTATTCCCAACTCAGAAGCCTGGGGCCACCAGGGTGCTCACAAACCATGCAGCACACACAAGCTTTATTTTGTTTCTCGTTCTTTGAATAAAAACGTGTTTGGTGCTTCACCTACAATGAAAATATTCTACAAGCTGTAAAATACAAAAGCAATGACACACTTCATAGGCATGCACGACTGTGAGATAATTGTACTTCTCGGTGCACGGATATCAGTGCCCCCCAAAGTGGTGTTATAATGTGTGCCTTGTGTGGCTGGTCCCCCAAAGTTATCAGATAAGTTTATAAAAAAGCCGTATCATAATAAATATTGGTCACAAGCATCTTCTATGGAGCAGAAGTCCACAAAGCTTTCTCCTATCCCCTACCCTTGATTTAAGATTAAATTTCACTTTTTAAATCAAAGAGTCTAAATGCTAATAACTTTAGACCTTGAAAGTGATACCTATGTTTGAAGGAAAAATTAGGGAATGGTCAGAAGGGTGGATGAAAAGGACAGGAAGCAAATTAGATTACACGTGGGAGAGAGGTTTTCTTAGTTCAGCACCAGGAAAACATCCAAGTGGCTCACCTCCCTCAAAGCTGAGAAGCCAGTGGCCCAGGCCAAGCGAGCAACCATTATTTTAAGAAAAAATAGAGACACAAAAGGCTTCTTAAGACAGTCACATGTAAAGTGTTACTTAAGCCCACGGCTTGGATGGTAAGAAATGGATGTCCGGGGTGGTGGGAGGCAAATAAAGACAGTTACTTATACTAAAGATCAAATCCTGTGAAAAAGCACTCTGTGGGGGTTATTTAGTTATTCTACCCTATTACCCTGTCAGATATTCCTTGAAGTGGGTGAGGATTCAGACCTTGGGAGTTTAATCAGTCTACGTTGCTTTGTTGGAAGAGCACATGTTAGAATGTTTTGATTGAAAAAAGACTCTGCTTTTAAAAAGTGCCTTTATGAAGAAGTATTGGCAACTCCACAGAAGGTCACCAGACCATTTAACCAGGGAGCACAGCAGAGGAGAAATGAGAGCTTGCCACTATGTGGGCCGGATGATTAGTAAAGTTTTGTGGGCTGAAAGTGAACTGGAACTCATTTGCCTTAACTTGTAAGCAATATTCTGCAAGCGTCTGCACACTTGCTCCTGTCATTGTAAGGATTCCTGTCCACAGAGTGAATTGCCGGCCCCTATTCCTCACCCCCACTCTGGCTTCATCAGAGCAGCATGTGTCCCCGACCTGGATCAGGGAGTGTCCAGCAGAGAAGCAGGGCCACAGCGAGGGCCACACTGGATTTCTTCAGGGTCTGGACCTTGGTGGTCTTGGAGGGACAGTGGTCCATTGAAGGGTGTCAGGTTGAGGTCTAGTGTGAGGCCAGCACAGGTGATGCAGGAAATCTGGAGTCAGGTGACAGCCAAGCAGGGCCCCTGATGAGCCACATCATGCATGGCAGCTCATGCCACTGAGCTCCAGCACGTGCAGGAGTGCAGAGAAGCTGGCGCAGCCTCTGTGTCGCTGCCCACCAGCTCCTGCTGTGGTTCAGGTAGCTGAAGACAGGGATTCAGCAGGAGCTGATGGAGCTGCAGGCCAGTGTGTCCCCATCAACAAGCTGGCCCACAGGTCCATAGCCATGATCTACGGCAGTTATGGGCATGACCATGGCCCTGCTGCCACCTGCCAAACCCTGTTCAGGCTTCTTTGTAGCCAATATAACTCCACACAAAGGAGAGCAAGGGAGTCTTAGAAATGTGGTGCCAGCTCAGCACAGCCACCACACTGCCTCCAGCTGAGTTGAGCCTATGACCTGTGAGCAGAAGTGACACTGACTGCCCATTGTATGTTTAGAACTTAAGAGGTCTGCAGTTCTGCCTGGCCACCTCTTCCATATTGGGAAAGCCCAGGGCAACCCTACCACCTCCAGGCTGGATGGGCTGGGGCACTGTGAATCCTGGCTCAAGCCCCTAACTGGGGGAACTGAGGCAGAGCTTCTTTCCCTTTGAAGATCAAGGACCTGTCCACCTGTCCATCACCCTGACCCCCAGCTCCCACTTGGCCTTTCATAACCACAGAGTGAGGCAGACTAGGATCTGGACCAGGAATGCAGCTCCCTCTACTAATTGCAAGTCCCGTCTTAAAAACATTTTGGGTGTACACGCATAGGCACCCAAGTTTATCCCACTCACAGAGACAGTGATCCCAAACTTGGAGGAAAATGGTTAAAGGGGACCAACATAAAATCCGACATAGGGAAAGACATAGCCTCCCTAGATGGGAGACACAGCAGTGGGGACAAAAGGCCTGTTCTCCAAGTTACATTAAGAAAGCAACCCACGTTCACTGAAAGAGCCCAGGGCTGAGGGTTGGGGTGGACAAAGCTGGGTGACGTCATGAGGAGATGTCACAGCAGGAGCTCCAACTATCGAAGCAATACTTGAGAATAGCCAAGAAATAGCTTTCAGAGCAAGGAGAGCACTCTGGGACCCCAAGGGTGGTGGCCTTTCTCTCCTTGAAGATGTCACCAGGAATTCACCACCATGAAACCTCCAACCCCTCCACCTTTCTGCCAAGAGACAGATGCATAGCTGCTGGTGTGATAACACACATCCACACGTGTGTGAGCACACACACACACACACACACACACACACACACACGCACACATGCACACATGCACACATGCATGCACGCACACATACACACATGCACATGAGAAAGTCTTTTGAAGACTGCCCCTTGGCAAGAGAGAGTGGAGGCAAACAGTGGTTTCCAATCCCCCCAGTGGTGCTGGTGCCCTCAGCCCTTTGGGCTGTTACAAGGGGAGAGGTAGATTTTTATTTAGGGTCTGTAAAAAAAAGCCCTACATTAATAAAAGAAGTAGATACATGTTGAGCAGGAGAACCAAAGCATTTTGTTGGAAAGGGAAGAGAAATGGAGGAACAAAGTCACGTTATTAGAAAAAGGAAGGACAATAAGTAGGTAGCTAGCTACCTTGCCGGAGTAAGCTAGGGAGCCCAGAGCCGGCTTTCATGGGTCTTTGTTCTCAGCCTCTATTACATGGGGAGAAAGGGACACTCTCCGCTGACAGCATCAGTGGTCTTGGAGGGGCAGTGGTCCATTGAAGGGTGTCAGTCTCAGGTGCCTGAGAGCTGTTATATCTTATTGGCTGTTTTGGTCTGTGAGACCCGTGATTTGGGCACTACCCCTTCCACTGTGCACATTCTTAGATGAGCACTTCTGTGGTCTCTTTGTGGTTCCAGGTGCTTATCTTGTGCGATTTACAGCAGAGTTACATTCAAGGCTGTCAGTAAAAAGGAGATGGGAGCACTTTAGTGTATTAATATGGTGAGAATAAGAAAATATCTGGACTTATATATGGGTGTGTGAGTGTCTCGGTGTCAGTGTAGGTTTTATATACTAAGTGAGGTTTTATGACACAGTCCTCCCCTCCCTACTTTGTACCTGAAGATGGAGGGTGTTATGTCTTGGCAGAAAGTGAGCTAGGCCAGCCTTGTCCTGTATCTGGTCTTTTAAGTTATCGATCCTCTCTAGCTGAGGTTTAACTCTGTATTTGCCAGAAACCTCACTGAGGCCTTTTAACTTTCCCGACCTGTTCCCCAGCTTTCCCTAGAGGGCGAGCCGCAGCTGTTGGGCCTGGGGTGGAGGACAGCAGGAGCTCCAGGCCCGGTGGGAGCCTCCAGAGCAGCAGGGGCAGGAGACGGCTCCACAGACACTCACAGGCTGTCTCTTTAACCACGGGAGCCCTGATGTGAGGGAAACCATGGCAGAGGGGGCTGAGAAGCAGGAGGCCCAGAGCCCCCTCAGCCCTCACACTGCAGGTCTCCCAGGGTGCAGGGGCCAGGCTGGTCCAGCACTTTCTGAGAGCCCCTTGCCACATCTTAAGGAAACTTTTCCCACTGGAGGTCTGCTAAATGTCATGTCTGATTTAACACCAAGTCTATTTCCATGGAGGAGATGATGAGCAAACCTTTCAGCGCTGAGTTCTTGCTTCTCTAGCTCTTCATCCGCATCCTCTCCCTCCTCCCCCCTTCCTCTCCTTCCCCCTCTCTCCCCCTCTCTCTGTCTGTCTGTCTCCCTCACGAGGGAAATAAGGATCCATCACCTATAAATTTGTTTTCCAACCTCAGCCTTGAGCTTCTTCATCTCTGACTGTGACAGGATAGAGAGACTGACTTACTTCTCTCAAAAGCATAAACTGGCCCCATGATCAGAAACTCAGTGGTATCGAAGGGGGCACCTCCGCATCTCATCCAGCATTTCCATCTCCTCGGCTGCTCATTTAAGTTTCAATGAGAGTGTTGGGAGGTTAGAAAGTTAGGGAGAAATGGGGCTTGATGGTAGATCTGGGCCTCCTCTGATGTTCATCCTGCTCTTCCTCTTGGGGACCTGCAGTGCTTCTTGTTAGAGTCAGAAGTGGCAGCAAGTGCGTTGGTGAGGGACAACGACCTGGCCTAGAGCAGGTGGTCACCACATTCCCTTGAGGAGCAAACCCTTCCAACCCTAGGACTCCACTTCTGCCTCTGTAGCAGAAGAGGGTGAGAAGATTCTCCCCAGGATTCCTTCCTCTTCTGCTTGCAGTGATTTTAAGATTCCAGCTCACATTTGCCTTTTGTTCCAAATCACTCTTAGTGCGACTTACAGTCATTTACTGAACCCTCCTATGTTGTCAAAGTTAGCACAGCGCCACCCAATGTAGGACCACAGACCTAGGCCGGTCTGCCAACACTGCGGGAACTGTATGGGGTAAGTGGATCACCTGAGAGCAAACACACAGACACAATGGCTCTGTGACGTGGCCACAGTCTCTCCCCTACACAGGGGCTGCTGACCTTGTTTGGCTGGGGACTTGCATGTGGTAAATCTATGTCTATGATGTGCAGCAAGACCAGCTACTAAGTAGAATTAAAATAGAAACACATCCTTTTCCCAGCTGAATTTATTTAATTCTCCCATTGTCCCCAGGAGGTATGGACAGTAAGCAGTAATGATTTCTTTAATCTGATGATATTGGGTAAATTATAAAAGAATAGTATCCAAGTCTAATTCCCTTGACCTCTGTTTTCTCTTTTCCTTTCTCCTCTCCTCTCCTCTCCTCTCCTCTCCTCTCCTCTCCTCCCCTCTCCTCCCCTCCCCTCCCCTCTCCACCTACCCAGCACTTGCCATTTTGCCTTTCCTATCTTTCAAGGGCTGGGGAACGAGTACAGGAGCTCTGAGAGAGTGAGGGAGGGAAGTGGGGAGGTTTAGAGCAAAAGGACAATGTGGGCAGCCACCCAGCAGGAGATCAGAGAAGGGCCCTTGGCTGGCGGGAAGGAGAGGAAGAACAGAAGCTTTAGGGGCTGGCAGAACAGACCGAGACATCGCTTAGACCCCTGCCACCTCTGTCTGCAGACCCCTGAGAAGGGGCTGAGGAGGAAGTGGGAGCAGAGGAAGATGGGAAAGTAGGTGCTGGAGGAGGTGAGAGGGCTTGGGTCAGAGCTGAGGGCAGAGCAGTCTTGGAACAGAGATGGCTGGGCTCTTCAGACTCAGAAGGAACACAGAGGAGGAACAGCAGTGCAGCTGCTGCTGAAGCCCCCAAGACACAGCTGAAGACACATGACCTCATCTTCCTTGGTAAAGTAGTACCTGAGGTTCTAATACCTACAAGTTTGCTTTCCATCCTCAGCCTTGAGCTTCTTCGTCAGAATATCACCAGTTTTGGCAGAGGCAAAGAAAGTTTTGAATACCTGCTGTGGAATGAGGCCAGAAAATTCATAAGAAATATATAATAAGAATGAATCTAGCATACGGTTAAAGGGTGTCATTTCTCAGCTGACAGGAGGAGTGGTCACACTTGAACTAACCTCGTGAACTCAGCCTTGCTTCAACCGCATGACAGCAAAGCCCTGGAGAGGGCCCATGACAGCAGCCAGGTGTGTGAGGCCTAGGTCTGGCTCCTTCACCTGCTGAGGGTTGAAACCAGCGTTCTCCAGACACAGTACTGTGACCCAACCTCAGTGGCACTTGCAGCCATGCCGAGCCATGGAAGAGATGCCCCTGCCACCTGATACCTCTAGGGTGGCATCCCAGTAAGGATCCTGAGGAGAGGAGGTGAGCAGGGTCCACTGCAAAAAGTAAAATCACAGTGAGAAGCAAGGACAGACCCCTATTAGACATCAGTCCCAAGATCCCTTCAGAGAGCAAAGCCTGCAGGAGCTTAAGTCTCTTCTGCAGGACACTGTAAGTGTGCAGACAGCTGTTCTCATCTCCTATGTGCTGTGAACCCCCTCTGGATGACTTGTAGTACCTTGTACAATGTAGCTGCACCGAAATTGTTAAACTGTGTTTCAAGTGGATAATGACAAGAAAAGGGTCTGTGCATGTTCAGTGCGGACATAAGTTTTTAAAGTTTTGATCCACAGGTAACGAACGGTTGGACCAGCTGATAGAGAATGGTGGAGAGGCTCAAAGGCGGCCAGGAGACGGAGGGGTGCACCCTGAGTTCAGAGGTGAGATCTGTGGTAGGGCTGGCACCTGAGAGCTGATGGGATGGTGGACCAGCTCCCTTTCTTTTTTAGAAGTGAGCCCCAATTTTCTTGGGGACAACAACATGCCCAGGTAATAAAGCCTCATGTCTACTCCTCCTTGGCAGATGGAATGGCTTGTGACCTCTTTCCAGTCAAACTGTGTGAGCAGAAGCCAGGGGATGAAGTTGCCAGGAAGATATGGGGATGGCGTAGAGAAGAAGAAAGAGCTCAATCAGCTGTCTCCTTTTGGATGCCTAGAACACAAAAAAGATTCCAGCCAGAGAGGAGTGGGCTCAGCCACTCTCCATGGGGAAGAAAGTGACTTTCCTGAGCCAGCTCCAGGCCCAGGGCCGAGCACCTCCCGCTATTCATCTATGAATGCCAGGACCACTGATTAGTCTCTGCTGTGTACTGGGTGCCTGCTTCCCCTGCTAGATGTAAGCTCTACCCATACACTAAGCGACACGGTACTTGAGTCATTCCGAGTCTCTTATCTGCTTAAATTAGAGGAAGTGGCCCTTCAAAGAGCCAGACCTTCCTTAGGGGACTTAAGAATCATTTTGTGGAATTGGAGTTTCTGTGTGTATAGAGGCTCTGTCATGCTGAAAGCAAGATGACCTGCATGTACTATGTATGATATGGTAAGCGGAAAGCAGCTCAGCTGGTTTTATTAGTTTTCCTGGGGCTTTGGTCTCAAAAGTTTCTTGCTGAGTTGATTTCATCCCGATAACTTCCTTTACAGTTCACTTACTAATCAAAAAGTCCCACATCAGGAGTAGAGAAACAGACTGATCCTTTCCCAGCCCTCTCCTGGGGCTCCTTAGCTCTTTACTACAGTGCTGGGCTGGCTTAGCAAAGGCAATTTAGTGTCTGGAGTTTCCTGGCAACCTGCCCCTCTCTGTCTGCTGTCCTCATCAGAGAGCTCCAGTGGGTGAGTCTGTGGCTGCAGAGCATCTGATCTCTTTCACAGTTCTCTGCACTTTGTTCTTGCTCTTCTGTGCTCTGTGCTCATGACGGTTTTGTCTGTTTCAGTCCTGAGACCTGACATGATTTTAGAAAGTGAAATGTGCTTCCCTAGATTCTAGCCCACATCCCACAGGAGAAACTGTCCCAGCCACTGACCTTGATGCCTTCCTGCCATGGTACTCCCGCCTTGGAGCCTGCTGGCCATGGAGTGAGTCTCCTGAAACCATGAGCCACATACATGTCTCCTTGTTTAGACTGTGAGTGTTGGGTATCATGTCCTGGTGACAGGAAGTCTTCTGGTAAGTTTGAAGTGAAAATGTTTCCACATAATGATAAGCAAGCTGGAATCCAGAAACAGTCTGGATTAAAGAAAACAGTCTATTGGAAAACCTTCCTGCCATTTCCAAATTATTGTTTAAGCTCTGTTGTTTAACTGACAGGTTAAATTGTATCAGTTTACCATGGACAATATGATATCACGAAGTATATTTATACTCTGGCACATTCTCAGACAATATTGGTCATTTTTAGGTCTCTTTTTGTTTTCCTTTTCCCCCATCTTTACATACAAAACCAAACACACACACAAAAATATGATAAGTCCTTGATAGTACTGTACTTCTACACGCTATCACACTGCACAGTAATTACACAGAAGCACAACTGTGACCATGTCCTGCAGGAATGTGAGTTACTTCTGTGATTTGTTTGCATCCATGAATGTTCATAACGTGACGTCTGTTCCTATCTGTGAGTATTCACAATGTCAGGGCCTTTATATACATATGTATATACATATACATATACACACACATTCTATATACATATATATTATACATACTATACTATATACACTATACTATATATGCTATTCTATATATTATATATCACACTATATATGTACATATAGGGTATATATCTGTATATATAGATATACGAATACTATATATGTATATAGAATGTATATATATGCATATATACATTTCAGAATATATATATACACACACACACTTTCTGAAATGATATCCAATAAAGCTAATTAATGTATCTACCACCTCGCATAGCTACCTTTGTGAGTGTATGCTAAGAACATTTAAGATCTATGCTGTTAGCAAATGTCAAGCACATGTATACTACAGTATTACTTCCTCTACCTGAGAGAACTCCAAATATATTCATCCTTCCCAAATGAAACTTTACATCCTTTCATCAACATCTGCCCATTTCTCTCACCTCTGAGTCCAGGCAGCTGCTGTTCTACTCTCTGCTTCTGTGAGTTGGACATGTTTAGACAGCACACAGATCTGCAGTGCTTCCTCTCTGTGCATGGTTCATCTCTCATAGCATTATGTCCTCTGGGTGCATCCATGTCATTGCACATGAGAGCATCTCCTTCTGTATTCCTTTCGTGTAAGAGCAGGTGAGGGCTTCCCACTCCCTGGTGCAAGGGCCGGGTGAATGTGCACATCGATGTCATGGGTTCGGCTGAGCCCTGCCCACCTGACCTGTCCAGGTTACCCAGCTGGCTTTCTTGTGCTGTGTGTTTCTGTTGTGTCAGTGCTCAGGCCTGTGGAAGGGGCCTCCCACATCCACAAGGAAGCACCTTGTTCTGTCTCCAACAATGCAGGCTTCCCTTTCGGTCTGGAAAAGCTGGTTCCTTAACAAAGGTTTTCTGTGACTCACTGCATGGTTGGTGTTAGCATGTAGGAAATCTCTCCCATTTCTGCTCTGACTTGGGCCCTTTTTATGACAGCATGGTGAAGATGGAGACACCGAGTGTCACCTCATTTACAGCGTGGCAAGGAGGCTATTTCCAACCAGGCCTCTCTCTGGTCATTGGGAAATTCTACCAGAAAGCTGTCTTCAAATGGCTCTGACGGAAGAGACATTGCACACATTTCCAGTACAATGTGTATGTGTGCATGTGTGTACACATGCGTAAATGAGTGTCCACACACTTGTAAGCGTACACACACTCAAGGTGTACTCAAGGTGTGTGTGCATCTATGGAAGGAAACTCACACGGCTCCCTGCCCTGACTCCATCCTACTCTCCCTGTCAGTAGCAGGATCCCTCATCCATCGTCTCCCAGATCAGAAAATGTTTTCATTCCCTCTCCATTCAGGTTCACTGCTAGAGCCTCAGCTTGCCTTAAACCCATACAATCGCCCTGAGAGTCAAATGTGGTTAGGGCCATTTTACAATGGAGACACCAAGGTTGAAAGCTGGAAAGTTGTTCTGCTCACTTTGTCCCTAAGGCCACAGCTCCTCATCCATCATGGGGACTGGAGCACAACAATGATCTCAGATCCAGTCTGCATCAGGGGATGCCAGGGACAGGCCTCCATTCTGGATACTGAGGGCAGCATCTTGGTTTTTCATGTATTACCATAGGTTCTATGGTTGCAAAGAACACTGGCCTTAGCATAGAAGAGAAAGACCTGGGCTCAACTCCCCCTCTACCAGTTACACGTTGTGTCGCTTTGGGCATCTTCTGGGCAGGCCTTGAGCCTCCCTCTGCCCTGGGAAGCACCTGGAGGCAGCAGTATTTATCTCAGTCACAGGCACTAACTGGAAGAGCAGATGTGAAAGCTCCCAGCCTGGATCTTGGCGCACAATGGACGCTCCATAAGTTCTGTTTCTGTCTTCTCTCCCCTCCCAGACTCCAAAGCAGCCACGGACTCTTTACAAGGGGACAGATTCACACTGTCACTGTGACCCCCGATGTTCACACCCTCACTGACTTTATAAAATGGAGTGGTATCCACAAGTGATGAATTTTTGAAATTCAGAATAATAAAACAAGACTATGATACGAGGAATTACTGTCTTCATTTCACGTCCCTGCCCCCATTGTAATTGAAACCATGTTCATGTTTTATTTAGTACAAAATTAATTTCACATTTTTATCAAGGAGCTCATGACTCAGATTTTCCTGTACAGAAATCCATAGCATTCATTACTAGCATTTTTCAAGACAAAAGAGTTTATGCCAGAGGAAACCATATCATTCTTGTTCTCTGAGCAAAATGAAAATGCTTTATACAGTAGTTCCAAACTCATGCCTAAGTAACATTTCCTCAGAGATTTGATTTATTAAAAAGAAAACAAACTACATGTTCTTCAGATCAACTTTCCAGTTTCCCAAACAACAACAAAAAGCATTTGGGTTTGCTATAAGGATAAGGTAGTTCCCTCCTGAACTGAGCTGCACCAGGACCCTGGGCCACGCATCAAGGAGAAATGCACATGGGGTTTATACAGTGGGTCCAGGTCTGTCCAGCAGACCAGGGCACCTGGCAGGCACCCTAAACCTGGTTCCTTCGCTGTTGCATGAACAGGAGCCACAGGACTGAGTAGGATGAGGCCTGCCTCGTCCTGCAGAGGGCGCACTTTGGGCATGCTGCCCTCCATCCAGGTCCAGGGTATCACCTGCAGTCAACCAGTCAGATGGTCAGGGGCCTAGGACCTGTGGAAAGGTGGTTTCCAGAATGCATCTATGTGGACACTGGACCCATTGTTCTCCAGGCCTGCCCAGAGACTCTGCCCGCTTCTCTTCAATGCTGAACTCAAGCTGTGCTCACCCCTGGCCCTGCCCCAAGCCCTGGGATTCCTTCTCAGCCGTCTCCAGGATGTGTTCAGGCCCTGCTCCATAGCACTCAGGAGCTGACATTTGTTCCTTGCCTCTGAGTGTTTAATTTGTGAAGTTTTTGTTTAATTGTTTTGCTTTTGAGATAGGAGATTAGGGCATGGCAAAGCCTGCTGCTGTAGTATGTGTTCCCTGTTATGAGATCAAGGACACATGAACAGAAAAGTTCCCAAAATTCTCCAGCTAGATTTCTGAGAAGAATTTGAACAGGTTTTCAATAGGACATCCTAGAGCTGCTGTCAGCTTGAGACACAGGATCCCAGCACCTCCTCTTAGGACCTAGGTATAGAAGTTCTCATGAGATTCAGACAGCATAAAAAGAGGCAAGCCATGTAGAGCTTGCTCTCCTAACCTTCCATGGTGGCCCAGGCTGTTTTCCAGATACAAGGAGTACTTTTGCTTTTACCCTCTTTGTATTTGGCCTGAGCTCACTCTGCAGAGCCCGTCTCTCCCCTGCTCTTCACTTTTACTAGAATAAACTTGACTCTGCTTTTTTTTTGTTCAATTCCTTGTTTGAGATGAGAAGAACCTGGAAACTAACTCCAGAAGGAGAGGTGAGCTATCCAGAGTCCTGTCACATGTTTTTAGTGGGAACTTTTGATTTTACTTATTGATTATTATATATTATTTCCTTATTGTCAAAAGAACTATAACTGTTACATACTAATTACCTGAAAGTTAATAACCCAGATAAGAATGTGATGCCTTCTAATTTCCTACTGTGTTATGCTAAATAAATGCGTATCTCTCTGTATCTCTTTTTCCCTTTGTATACAATTACAGTATAAATGTTTGCTTCTTATCCTCCTAAAAGGAGAGAAAACTCAAAATGCAATATAGAACAAGGAAGGAATATCTGGGCTGGGGATAGAGCTCAGTGACACAGCACATGCCTGGCAAGTGCAAGGTCCTGAAAGAGAAATTAGGGAAACTACACCCTTCACAATAACTTCCAAAAAAATGAAATAGATAGGAATCAATCTAACAAAGGAAGTAAAAGATCTATACAGTGAAAATCACAGTACTCTGAAAAAAGAGATCAAAGAGGATTTCAGGAAATGGAAAGGTATTCCTTGTTGATGGATAGGAAGAACCAATATCATGAAAATGGCCACACTCCCAAAACTGTTGTACAGATTCATTGCAATTCTGATAAAATACCATTAGAATGTCTCACAAATCTAGAGAAAACATTCTTAAACATCGTCTGCAACTAGAAGGGACCTAGAATAGCAAAAGTAATCCTGGGCAACAAACACAAGATGGGAAGCATCACAATCTAGTAACATTTAGTGAGCCACTTTTAGAACTAGCCTACCTAGTAACACTTTATTTTGTTTCCAACTGAGTGAAAAAAAATCATGTAACATAAAGTTCACCATTTTAAGTGGGCATGGTTGGCACACGCCTATAATCCCAAGACTTAGGAGGCTGAGGCAGGAAGATGACTGTGAGCTCAAGGACAGCTACGTAATAGTGGAAATAAGCCACCAGACTCGTGTTGGTGTCAGAAAGAACGCACTCAGACAGCAAGCCAGAGGACCGGATAAGGCAAAGTTTTAAGTTTACTTCTGTAGAAGGGTACAACTGAACTGAGATAGGAAGTGGAGGTTTTTAGCCCTATTCGTGGGAAGCAGCTACCCTTTAAATTCATTGGCTGTATCAAAGGCTTCCAATCTGTTGTGGTTGGCTAATTTAAGTGGTGCCAGGGAAGGAAGAGCAGGAAGAGAGAAGGTGTGGGGAACAGAAGGGCCTTGGCTATTGATCAGCTGTCTTTAGTCTGCAGCAATATTCCCAGAATTTTAAACAGAGCAGGCGTTTCTTATAATTTCAGTGTGTTCAACAGGGACAACCTAGGTTGGACTAGAATCTAAGATGGACCCACTCCTGTTTATTCCTTGGATGGAAAACACAGGGCCATTTCTCACAATAAGTCCCAGTCCAGCCCGGGTTATACATGAAGACCCTATTTCAAAAACAAAATGAAAAAACACTTTGCTTTAACCATCCCAAAGTATGCAGTTCAGGAGTTTTTACTGCACCCACAGTGTCATCCAGTCATCATCACTATCTAACTCTGAAGGATTTCATTGGCCCAAAGAGAAATGCTGGACCCTATAAGCACCCCTGGAGTCATTAGTATGCTGTGTTTCTGGCTCTGCAAGTGCCCACCCTGAGAGCTCTTCTGTCCCTGGTTAATATCTGAGAAATGATGGTCATAGTATAACTGAGGTCACTTTAAAATATCAGTATGTCTTCAGCAAAATGTTGATCCACCTGCAGGGAAGTTGGTGCATTTTATTACATTATCTCATTCCTTAAAATCCCCCTGCCACAATGAACTGAATGCTTGGCCAATCAGAGCAGCCTGCGTGCATGGCTGTGTGTGTAAGATGCTCTTGCATGGATATACATTACAGTACATGGGTATGCTGATTTCACAGGAGCTCATGGTCTCCATATCAGGAGGACTCCCTGCCACTGGTGAGAGGAATTAGCCATACCAACCCCAGAGAGTGAGGAAAGCTCTGGCAGAAACAGGAGCCAAGTCACCCTGCCCAGGTCTTGTGGCATTCACTCCCCTTTGGATCCGACACCTGTGCCTGCAGGAACACGTGACGGGGGCATCATCTCTAGATCTGCACACACTTCCTGGCACTTCATGGGGCACAGCGTGCTGTTGTAGATCATGTTCAGAGGGCACCTCAACCTGTGAAGATTCCTAAGGTGTCTGTTTGATTTTGATCAGGTTGTGTGCTTGTACCTGTGTGCTTTTGAAGTGCAAATGTAATCGGCCAAGAGAACATCACCAAAAACATTAGAACCCTGTCCAGGGCTCCACGGCTGGCTGTATAAAGATGGGCTATTATGTCTGTGTGCTTGGGAAATGTGCTCAGAGATGAATGAGGCCAGCCTGAGAACGTGATGATTCTGTGGTGCCCAGGTCAGCCAGGCTTCTCTGTCCTGATGTAGCTGTTCAGATGCAGACTCAGCCCAACCCTTCAGACAGGGAAAATGAAGAAAAGCGTTGTGCTACTTGAAAGAGCCACAGCTGAGCTGACAACGAATACTCAGATGAAACAGCTCAGTGTGCTATTGTATGTGATGCACAGAGTGGAAGAGACACAGGTCTGCCTGGACCACATGGTTTTAAACACCTTGGCCTGTTTACTTTGATTGTGAGGGCACTGCCCACCAAGGGGGAGTTTCCTCACTAACAAGAGAGAGAGAGTTAGGGACAAGGCTAATGCATTTACATGGCTCCCTGCATTTAAAATCAAATACACAAAACAGTATTTTATGTGCTGTTGACTATTACTGCTTCTCTCCCTGACTTCCCTATGTTGCTGAACCCTGATGCCAGTGCAAAGGCAGAGGGAAGTAGGAAGAGAAAACTAGCATTTATCACCTGCCCTATTCTATTAGGTTTTAATCTGGTGTTATGGCTTGTTTATAGAAGTCCCCCCAAAACCCCTTGCTCTCATAAATGGGGCTTCTTGGAGGTGGCTGGATCTAGGGTTTGTGACGATGGATTAAAGGCCTGTGGCAACTAAATTACTCCACTGACTGGTTCAGCATAGTTCTGAGTGGGGGTAATGAGAAGTCCCAGCCTGGCTGTGGGTGGCACTGACCAATAGAATTGTGGCCTGGATGGGACAAAAGTCCAGCAAGCTCACTGCTTGCTGCTTCCTGCCTGTGCTGCCACGGACTGTTTCTCCTCTGCCATGCCCCTCTGCCGTGCTACCCAGCCAATGACTATGGACTGAAACCTCTACAAACCATGAGCCAAAATAAATCTTTTCTCCTTTAATTTGTGGCTGTTGGGTATTTTGTCCTAGAGATGAGGAAAGTAACACATCTAGTTGATCCTATGTTCATTGCTTACAGCCATGCCATGAGATCGATGTTATCTCATTTTACAGATGGGAAACAGATTCAGAAAGTCTGAGAAACTCATCTGAGGGCACCTAGTAGAGCTGTGATTCACAGCAGTAAGTGTGACTTTGGGAATCTGACAGCTGTTAGAGTGGGAGCAGCAGCTCCCAAGTAGAGTGGGGAGCACTAAGGAGGGCCAGGCCAAGCTGTTCTGTCACAGACTTGCTGCACTCTTGGTGTTATAGCCAGAGAGCCGGTCTCTGGGGTTCCCTTTCCCCATGGGTGCACCAGGGAAGACACTGCCCGCCCCTCCTGCCTCTCAGGGCATCATGGACGGCAAGTAGAGAAATGCATGCCAGGGGCAAGGGGAGACTGAAATGCAAAAGATGCACTGCAGCCAGATGTGGTGGTACATGCCAATCCCAGCATCCTAGGAGGCTGAGGCAGGAGAACTGGGAATTCAAGTGAGTTCTGAGGCACTAGTGACTTAGCAAGACCCTGTCTCTAAATGAAAAATTTAAAAAGGGGTGGGCACATAGCTCAGTGTGAAAGCCCTGGGTTCAGTCTCCAGTACTATTTAAAAAGGTTACAAATAAGATGACTGAATGTTCTACAGACATCTCCAAAGTAGAATACGGAAATCCACTGGAGTGTGAGAAAAATTAAACTTCTACTTACATTTCACCTTACCTTAAAATAAGGAAAATTAATCAATAAATTTACAGATATTAAATACAGATGTTCTACTTTTTATTTAGTACATGATCAGGAGGCATCAAAGATCACAAGTCACACAATATTGGTGTCTGACGGTAAGCAGTGAGCAGAGTGGTGTAGACAGAGTGAAACAACCAAGTGACAGTTCGGGCTGTGCTGCACCGGGTCACGTGCTAGTTTACTCCTTCTATGTCCACCGTAGCAGAGAGACCATGGAAGTCACTTTTTTCCTCTTTCTTTTAGTGAAATTTAATTACAGAGTTTAATTATGCATGATAATCCACAGCACCCTGTTATCACGGGTCCAAGTAGAGTGGACTTTTACTGCTCTCAATCCTTTGGTCTTTCATTCATTCATTTATTCATTCATTCAGTTATAATGCCACGAATGCCCACTTCTCAAGAACATGACCTCTGCTCACATGTTCTGCTGCTTTACTTTCCGTTCTGTGCCTCCCCATGCAGAGGTAGCAAGTATCCACAGTTCATGATTCCCATTCATTTGCTTTAGGTTTTTTGATCATATATATGTACATTTATATCCACAGATACTGCGGTTTAGTTTTTCTTGTTTCTCAACTTTTTAAGAAAGTATACTGGGCCAGGGATATAGCTCAGAAGCACAGCACCTGCTTGACAAGTGCAAGGCCCTGAGTTTGATTCCTGGTACCAAAAAAAAAAAAAAAGAAAATATACCATTCTAAAAATGATGGAAATGCCTTTTATTTAACATAAAGTTGAATGACATTTACATTTTTGTGGGCAGCTATAGCCCATTCCATTTTACTGCTGCATAATATTCTATCATGTGATTATACCATAAGGTCTTCTCTTCCCTTAGGCTGGGAATTTGCATTATTTCTAGTGCTTTGCTATTGAGCACAACACTGTTGTGAATATTCTTACACACCCTCCTGATACCCAGATGTCTGGTTTGGTAAGATGCAGTGAATCTACAAGGGTGGAGATATCCATTTCGGCACTTCTGTCTCAGTTCTAGCACAGTGCAAGATTTCTGCTGAATGAATGCATGGACTGTGTCCAGTGGTACCAAGTTTTGTGTCAGGAACTTTCCATGGGTAACTGTTTATCTTCTCATTAACTCTGTGACACAAGTATTATTAACCCCACTGGAAGTGAGGAGATGGGCTTATGGAGCAGAAGGAACATTTTCCCAGCCCCATGACTATAAAGTGGAGCTGAGATTTGAACCCAGCTCTGACTTCCAACTCCACGGTCCCTCACTGACACATGAAGAGCACGGGAAGAGGAACACGGGGAGTTCAGCAAGCATCAGGGCCCTTCCTACCCCCAGTGAAGGGCTTCCCTGGACACTTCCTGTCTTCTCTGCCAGGTCCGGGTGCTGTGGATTCCATGTACTGCACACTGAGGGAGAATATTGCCAGACTTTTTAATCTGTTAAACAAACATGAAACACAGGTGTCTGTCCATACCCCTGCCACTGTCCCCTGGTCCCTCACACACAGTCTTACTCATCAATGGAAAAGCCTGCCCAAAGGCCACTGCAGGGTTCTAGAGGCCAAGTAGACCCTAATTATTCTTCCAAAAGCAGCAAGCTGACCCCAACTTAATACTCCCAATTAATCCGCAAGTACAGCTTGCAGTGCTGCTTTTCCCAAAGTTTAATGGCAGGTGGCTATTTTCATTTCCTCTTGTATTTCCCCAGGGATCAGAAAGAAGCACTCTTCAGAAACACAGCTACATGGACATATGTTCAGTAAATGGATAGAGCATTAACCCAATAAATATACCCTGCTTTTCTACTCAAAGGACCAAAGAATTAAGGAAAGGTGTTGCAATATCACTAATTTCAAGGTTTTATTGATAGAAGCACAGTCATATCTCTTTGGACCATCATTTTCATAAACACCAGATCAGCACCACACTTGACTGCTAACCACAGTGTCATTTTTTCCAAGAGTTAGCACAGCCTGTGCCCCAGGGAACTCTCCTGATTCATCCTTGTCCATACTGCTCAGCCTCACTCTGGAGGCTGCCGCAGGGCTTACACCACAGCTTAACTTCAGATGTGGTGTTTCCTTACATTTGGTTAGTAATTCCAAAACCTGCTGTGAGAATAAAAGTTTGGTCTTGTTCTACTAGAGGGTAAATATTTTAAGGGCATAAACCTTTTTCTTTCCTAATTCCTTTTTGTCCCTTACAAACGTACGAATGCCTGTATCATCCTTCTGTCCCTCCATCCATGCAGCAGACCTTTCTAGAGCACCTGGAAGCCTTCAGTCTCAGGATTGGTGCTTCTGGGGAGACAAAACTAAGTGATACCAGTGGGCAAAGTGACACCTGCCTGTAATCCCAGCTACTCAGAAGGCTGAAGCTAGAGGATCACACATTCCAGGTTAGCCTGGGCAAGTTAGTGAGACTCTGTCTCAAAATGAAAATTTAAAAGGCCTAAGAATATAGCTCAAGAGGTGGTAGAGTGTCCCTGGGTTCTATCCCCTGTACTGTTTTTAAAAATGAAAGATACACATTGAGGTTTAGCTCAATCAAAATGAATCAGTGCTGATTCAACAGGTATAGAAACAATACAGCAGCTGGGAAGATGGCGGAGCAGTGAGCAGCAGAATTAGCCTCTCCAAGGTTTGGAGTCCAGAAGCTGGAATAGAGCAGGGTGAGGAAGAGAAGAAGGTGGGAACTAGGTCCTTAGGATACAGCAAGCATCTGAAGAAAGAATCAGAACCCATGGGGTGAGCAAAGAGAGGGACCTCAAAGCAGAAGGGGGAAGTGGCAAGCAGCACTTTCTCCCTGAGCTCCAGCTCATGATGTGGGAGGGGTGGCATGAAACTGCAGAGACACAGTGACTTCTGTTGACCCCTGAGGACTCCATAGAGAAACTTACCAGTGAAATAGGGCAGTGGATGTTTTGGACTGAGGTGGCTGGTGAGTGATTCCATTCTAGTCTGATCTGGCCATCCCCAGGAGATGGCAATTGGCTGGTTAGTAATATGGAAAGGAGCCAACTGAACTCAGAACTCAGAGCAGTTGATGCTTGGCTTCATCTAGTGGCTTTCAGTTTAAAGGTGAGGTGCAGCCATGGGAAACACCCACGGTCAGAGATCTGAGGAGGCACCTGGAGAGTTATGGGCCGAACACCTTGTGTCCCACCCTCACAACTGGAAACCAGAACTAGCTTGAAATTCAATGGAGCCAAAGGCACAGGCTTGCTGGGGTTATCCATCCCCCCACTGTAAACTTACAGCTGGCTTGCTGGGATCCATCAACACAGTTCTGGACTCTGACTACTCTCTTGGCCTACCAGTGACAGCAGAGACACACCCTGAAGTGGATTTTTTTTCTTTTCTTTGTTTATTTGTTCTCTTTTTTCTTATACAATTGTGAACATTGTTTCTATTTTTTTGTTGTTGTTGGTTTGTTCTGTTCATTTTTGTGTTTCTTTCCCTTTTGTCATCTTCACCAGTTTCCCAAAGAGTGAGTAATTCTCCTATGTCCTTCACACTTGCTTCTAATCCCTTTCTCTTCTACTAAGCTTTATTTTCCCCCTACCCACCTTCATAATTTTCCCTTTCGGGTACAATCAGAAAATGGGGGGGGTAGTTACCGTATACAATTTTCTGGTTTGTTTTAGATTCTGTTATATCTTGTTCATATAGTTAAATGTGGCAAATTAATACTTACAACAGTATGTCATTTTCTAGGCCGAGCTTCATGCTATTGTTATTACTGATTATACTACTTTAGCCAAGGTGACAAAATAGTTCTAATCAGTTGTTCTTCCTTGTATTCCAAGACTGAGATTGCTATAAGACAGTGTCAAAGAGCCAGGGTCTAGGACAAAGAGACAGCAATTTTTCATCCCCAATAAATTGAAAAGGTAGGATCTCTAACAGACTCAAAATATAAAAGCCAGCCACACCTGGAAGACAACTCTGACAGGTAGTCATTTCCTAAGGATTTTTGATAGTAGCAACAAAGCTACCTACCATAAACAATGTATAAGTTTCAATGCAGAAATTAATCTTAAAAAAATAGAAAATGAGAAGACACAGAAGCAAAATGCAACCCCAAACTTCCAGCTTGCTTAAGGCAAAGCGATGAGGCAATGAAGTAGAATAGATAAAGCCACTCACCTGGATTCTCTGAGGTGGATTCAGCAGAAGTAGCAAACAGAGGAATGAGACTCTACAAAAAAAAATCATCAAATCAGAAATAATTTCTTAGTTAAGTACAAAGATGATAACCATATTGAAAAACATGGATAGTGAAGCTAGACTGTGAATGAATAAATAAATAGAGGAGCTTAGGAAAAATGATAGAAATCATGAATGCCCAGCATATTGAAAGAAATGGAATCCATGGTATACATTCAAACAGATATCCAGGAGAATAAAAATTCTATTGAAGGTATAGGCAGCAGAATGAACCAACATCAGTATGGAATATCAGATCTAAAAGACAGGACTGTGGTCAGTGGTCATGAAAAGAATGATTTATTAATAAGGAACTACAAAAAAATGAATCCAACAACTGCTAGATGATGCAAATAAGACTAACATAAGATTAATCTGAGTCAATGAAAAAAGCAAGATATAGTACAAATGACATAAAAAATGTAGCTCACTGAAGAGATGACAGAAAATTTTCCAAGTATGCAAAAAGATTGTGACATGTAGTTAAGTGAGGCATATAGAACTCCAAATAGCCACCACAAAAGCTACACCAAGGCATATAATAGGCAAGATTTCAGAAATTCAACATAAGAACAGAATACTAAATATTGTTAGAAAAAAAGTTTTAGGGAAAAGAAATAAATCAGCTATAAAGAAAAGCCAATCAGAGTCACAAAAGAGTTCTCAACACGAAAGTCAAAGAGAGCATAAGTCAAAGAGGGCTTGGAGTGAAATATTTCAAGTCCTAAACAATCCTAACCCAGATTGTTATACACCACAAAACTATCTTTCAGAATTGATGGGGAGATAAGGGACTTCCACGGCAAAGAACACCTAAAGAAATTCATGACCACCACACCGGCACTCCAAAATGTTGTGAAGGTCATCCTAGAAAAAGATAATAAAGACCACAGCTCCACCAGTTCCAAGAGAATGATCCACAGGCAAAGAAAGCAGCTAAACTGAGAAGAATGACAGAAGCAACAAAGGGAAAATAACCTGACAAATATAAGTCAAAAAGTATCAGTTACAACCATCAACATAAATGGTCTCAATTCACCAATTGAAACAGACTGGCAGAAAGGGTCAAGAAAAAAGATTTAACAATATGCTGCACAGAAGAAACACATTTAATAAAAAAAAAAAAAAAGCTCATAGACTGAAAGTCAAGAGAAGGGAAACAGTACTCCATGCAACAAGAACACGGAAAAAAGCAGGGGTAGCTATTACACAGAAATGCTGGCCTCAGTGTCAGCAGGCAACTCTTGATCGTGGACTGATCATCCCTGACTTACAGTGGGCTTACAGTTTTTCAACCCTTTAGCGGTACAAAAGCAACGGCAATAAGTAGAAGACGTTTAGATTTTTGAATCTGGATCTTTTTCTCAGGCTCACAATATGAGGCCCTTAATCTTGTGGTGGGCAGTGGCCCATAACACCCAGGCAGCCCGATTATGAGGGGGAACAGCCCACCTGCTACAGTGGCTGTACTGCTGACTGGGGTATTTGGTAGTTTGGGTGGATTAGATGTATTTGTGACTGACAATATTTGCAGCTTCTGATGGGTTCCTGTCTAAGTCAAGGAATCTTGCACAGCCCAAGCGCTAATCTTGCTGTGCCAAATGAATGGTCCTCTTAGTGGCAGCCTGCATGGATGCCACCAAAGCCAAGTGGGGAAGATGGGAGCAGCACTAAGGGGTGACCTCGCCAGTCCTCAGTCCTCGCCAACCCCTCCACAGCACATCCCATGGCAATGGGATCTTTTGCTCAGCAACCCAGCATCACTACAAGATCTTTTCCTGTTTTCTTCTGGAATAAACAGAGCTTGTCCCTGTTCTCCTGGTGACCTGATTCCCAGTGCAGATTCCAGCTCTCACTGAGTTCATGAGTTTGGACAGGAAAATGGGAGAATCAAGAAAAATACAGGCTGCTACCTTGGTCTGCTTCCAAACAGCAACCCAACTATTTCTGAGGCAGACAGGAGCTGGGAACATAATTCTGTCCAAGGCTGAGATTAAATCCATGAATGACTTGGCTCAGGCTTTGGCAAGAGATCAGAACTGTGCAGCATAGCAGTGTTTACAGGTTTACAGATATGCCTGGGGCACCGGACACTCCTGACAATGATTTATTGTTACAGGACACAGATTATCTCAGACTGAGCTATTCAACTCACCTAAGGCAAAGTGTGAGAGTTGATGGCTACTATCATTTGTAACCAGGTGTCCCCACAAAGCCTAATGCGGTCAGGGGGTGGCTTCTAGAGTTTATGATTAATTCATGGTCCAATGTTGGAATTATGGATGTGAGTGCTACACTTGCCCTGGGGCGGGCAGTTTGCATACAGTGTAAGGGAGGGAAAGGCTTGCTCTTGCAGCTGCTGCTCCTGCCTTTTGCTTTTGTTGCTTTTTTCCGTTTCCAGCCTCCATGAATGGTTGCCCAATGCCATGGGCCACTCTGCCATGCCCCGGCCCGGGAGCCAGCCAAGTATGGACTGAAACCTCCACAAACTATAAGCTAAATAAACCTGTCCTTCCAGATTTCTGGGTGTCAGGTATTTTGTCTCAACAATGAGAGAATAGTAACTGAGACAATGGCCTTGCTTCTCTATTTGTCCATTGGAAAGGGAGTCCCTAGGCTCAATTTCAGACCCAACCTTGTTTACATAGCCCAGCAATAATCCATCTCATGTGGCAAAATACTACAGATTCACTTCTATGCTGATGATAGGGCTCGTGCAGAATAGCAGCTGAAGTACTTACTTCTCCTTTTACTTGAAATCACAGCTAAGTTTCTGAAGGCACAAAGGGCCTTTTGTGTTTTGAGCCATAAAGAAAAGAAAGTATATGACAGCTTTTAGAAGGACTAATGACGGGCTTGGCGGAGCTGGGCTGCCAGCTCTGAAGGAGTCCCATTACAGCAGTTATGGTCATTAGAATACCCTGGCATCTGAAAGAAGCTGGCAGGGTTTTCATATTGTTACTATTGCTGTTGTTGTTTGGAAAGTGAGGGGAAAGGGCTTCCTGTTTCACTGTTTGCATTTTGGTCCCTAGACAGGGACAATTGGAGTGATGGTTTCCATGTGGAACCCCGTTCAGATGTCCTGTGGGGATGGGGCTGTAGCACATAGATTAGGTACAAAGAGTGTGCTGTGCTTAAAACATGGAGGTTGCTTTCAGCCATCTCTGTGTAAATCAACTCACTATGTGTCACAACAAAGTGTCTGCACTTGTTGTGAAACTCTGTCCCAGGAAAATCCCTGACATGTTTTAAGGGATATGAGACATCCCCGAAAGAGGCAGATCTGCATCACTTGGTTTCCAAACATAGAAGCTGAGAATGTAACTCTTGGGTGTTTTTCTAAAAAAAAAACAGTGCCTTTAAGTAAAATTTCATGCTCTGTGACACTAACAAATCAGAAAAATAAACAAAGAAAAGGGCAACTTCCTCAGGAATTCAGTGTTTTAAATGAACATTACAGAAAAGGCAAAGGGGAAGGACAGAGTCGTTTTGCGCTGTCTTTGAGATGCTTTCTGCCCTCACAGCCTGTCCTCCCCCTCACCAGGAGTCGCCAGTGGTTGCCTGGCCATGGGTAATTTGGGCTTAATTGGGTTTGCTTAAGCTACGCATTCCATTCCCAGACCGTAAAAATGACTCTTAGAAATTGTGACAACTTGAAAACTCTGTCATGAGTGTCCTCAGAGGAAGATTCCCAGCAAGTTTTATTAAAACCTGCATTTACCTGTGGGTTTTTATTTTAACACACAGTACCTTATTCATCAGGAGGTGTGGAGGCTCCTAAGACCTAAGCACAGTACGTCCCAATAGCACTGTCCAAGATGGGCAGAGGAGGTGCACTGGAGAAAGCAGGGCTGGATCCCCAGGGCCTTGAGTCTCAGGGAGCCCACGTGTTTGACAAACACTTATTGAGCGCCTTCTACATACTGAGGAATAGAGGTAACCACAGAACTGGCTCAGAGTCATGACATTGCCTGGGTTCCATAAGCAGCTTCCCCACTTTCTAAATGGGTGTGTGACCTCAAGGAGTGAGTGAATCCCACAGTGGGAAATGAGTGAACGCCGTTGTTCCTGGTGAGGAGTAGGAGACAGCTAAGGCTCGAATGCAGCCCCCAGAGCTTGGGTGTTGGGGACAAACCCCAAGGACATCATGATGGTAGGAGGTTGGGATCTCTGCCTCCCACAACACTGCAGGAGGGGTTGTATAAAGGCGAGTGGGTCTGATCCCCTCACCTACCCCACATCTTCACTCTTTTTTTTTTTCTTTTTTTTTTTCACATCTTCACTCTTTCTGTACCATGGGATGAGGCAGCACAAGGTCCTTACCACACCTGCTCCCAGACTCCCACTGTGGACCACTTACCACACGCGCTTGGGGCTGCCCTGCAGGCTTTCAAGGAAACAATGAGAAAACAGAGAGCACTTGGTGGTCATCACTGATCTCCACTCCTGGCCAGGGGTCCCCAAGCCTTGCTTCATGAAGAGATGGAAAGCAAATGCGTGGTTATTTTTCAGCTGGCAAACCCAGCCTGGCCCAGGGTGGAAAAGCCAGCGGTGGTGAGATTGAGAAATGGCTCCCGGGGAGCCAGTGCTGAGCTGAGTGTTACAGAGGGCGAGAAAAAGGGCTGAGGGCTGGGAATGCAAGGGCAGAGGCCTGGTGCTCACTGCTGCCTTGGCCTACAGGTACAAAGCTCAGAGTCAGCTGAGCCCAGGCACCAGGGCCTGGGAGCTCTCTGAGGGTGTGAGCGGGGTGATCCAAAAGGATCCCTTCAGGTACACAACCGAATGCCAGTGCGAAGCAGGGCAAGAAAGGACCCTGCAGGCAGGAAAGCGAGTCCTATACCATCACCAGCAGGGTAAAGCCCAAGCTCAAGCCCTCCCCGAAACCACCAGAAAATCTACCAAAGCCACCAGAAAATCAGAAAACCCATGATTGCCTTAGAATTCCCAATCAGAAGGACTCCAAAGTCTTAGGGTTTTCCTATTTCCAGCTTTGTGCTGTTAGTTCTGATTTCCCGAACTTACTTGCTAGTCCTTTTACATTTTCTGCCCAATACTTTCACATTTTCTGCTTTTGTCTCATGAGCCCTTTATCTCAGTATTTTGCGTCTTCTATGCTGTGCTTTTAACCTTTATCTCATGAGCTCCAGGCCTTTTATCTTTAGTTTTCAATACCACCCATTGTATCTCAGGGGCCTTATCTCCAAAGATTTCAAGTTTTACTTTTAACTGGCACTTTGTTTCTTCTCTCTTGCCCCTGGTTTTTCTGGCAGTGGTTTTGGTTTTAGTCTCCTTGTGACTTTCTAGCTTCCTTCTATTTGGAAACATCTCTTCCCATTTTCTCACTTTCTCGTCTTATTTTCTTCTATTTGTGCTGTTTGGCTTTGTTATTTTAATGTCTGGGAAGACAAATGTTGACAGAGAAAGAGGCCTGGTAAGAGGCTGCCCCACAGGCAGGCTGTGAAGTAATGTCCTCCTATCAGGGCTGTGTACCCACCCAGCTCCCTCTGCCTCCCCCCCCCACTGTCCTCAGAATCATCCCTAAAACCCAGCCTTACTCCACTCACCCACCTGCACCTCACTCCTCCCAGCCCCTCCAGTGAATTCTCACCTAGTCCTTTAAAGAATGGATAAGAAAGAAGGAACACCGACCTGCAGAGAATCACTGGTTCACTTGTCAATCCCTTCCCAGGGGTACTATCCTGTGATGCAGGACGAGAAAGTTATCACCCATGCTTTCCTTTCTGGTCTTGTATCTACTGGTTCTTATGGGAACTTTTGCACATTTGGGATCCTTTGTGTGTGTGTGTGTGTGCATAGGTTACCAGGGGCCACAGTAGCTCTGACAGGAGGGCTTATGCACCATCCTATGCAGGCTTGCACAGAACACCGGACATTGAAGAGGAAGGAGACCCATGCATTTCCATGATTTGCACCCTGACCTCCCTAGCACAGTTCTTGGGAAGGGAGAAGTAGGTGAGTAGGTAAGGCTGAACAGCTCTGCATTTTTATTGTCTTCCTAAAGAGAATGTAATTCTAAGGAAGATGGAGTCTCTGAAGATCATTTCACAGATTCTCAAGATTGAGGCCACTGGGTACATAGAAGAGTAATCTAGGGACTGTTTACAACGCAGCTCGTCCTTTCTCTGTATCTTTCCAAGAAAATTAAGGGCCTTCCAGCATGGCCCTGCCTGAAGTCACCTGGGTGCTGCTCTCACCTGCCGCCCAGCTAGAAGGAAGAGCCACACCACCTCTCTCCAGTGCCTCTGCTCTCTCAAATCTGTGGATCAGCCCAGGCCAGAGGCAGCCATGGCTGCCGGGGCACAGGGACACACTTAGGACCCCTGGAACAGCTGTCATCAGGGGGCTGGGGGTTTGGTGCTGGTTTTCTCATGGATTTGATGCTGGGTTTGTTTGCTGATCTTCCAGTTTTGTTCTGTTTTTAAGACTTGAGCGGTGGGGGTGTCTCAGTCCTGAGGTTGGAGAACAGGGCAGAAGCCAGGAGGAAGGAGCAGGTCGACCTGGCAGGCTTGGGGTGGGCTGTGGCATAGATCCCAGCATGGAAGCAGGATGTGGAGGGCGGGTAGGTCCCACTGTGTAGCTCTGCACTGAGGCTGCCCTTGGAGATGATTACAATGGGGCCAAGGTTCCCAGGTGATGCCATGGTCCCCGACCCAAGGTCTCACCTGCTGTAGTTTCAGTTACCCACGGTCAACTGTGGTCTGAGCACACTAGACAGAAGCACCCAGAAATAATGCATCAATGTTACTCATGCACCATCAAGCAGCATGGCTAAATCTCACACTATCTTCCTGGGCCTGCCCAAAGTGGGATCACCCCTCTGTCCCTGCTGTGTGTGCTGCCCATTCACCCGCCCATTAGTCACTTGCAGCAACCCCAGGATCAGTGCCAAAGGCAGAGCATCATGGTGCCAGCAGGTGGGTATCTGCAGCTTTCTGCATCCCCTGGGGTTCCAGGAATTACTCCTAGGGAGAAGGAACTTCTTATGGGGAGATGGGGTTGTCCAGGGGAGGAAGGAGGATGGGCTCTCTTAGGAAGGAGCCAAGGTTGAGGCTTCACATTGGAATCCCAGGGGGCATCATTCTGGAATCTGTGGTCTCAGAAAGTCACATTTGTGGTATTTCCTGTGTTGATTTTCAAAAACAGAGAAAAGGTGGATGTTGGATGCATCCAGCCTCAAAGAAAGACAGGTTCAGGTAAACTTATTCCATGTGCAGCACAAAGGTCTCACAAACTCTGGGCTGAGGATGGAGATGAAGCCAGGTCATGGATGACCAGGAGAGAGTGTGTGAGGAGCTGGGAGACTCTCCAGTGAGTCCTGAGGTGACTGTGGGAGCCAGGATGACACCTGTCACTGAGAGGCAAAAGGGGACACAAGAGTAGGGAGGAACTAATATTCTGCGGAGATTTCCTGGAGATGAGGGCAAGCAGGCAGTGAGATGGAGTGAGCAGCTGTGTCTGCTGGAGGAGAAAAGACGAAGTTGTTGGGGAGTTGAGGATGGACAAAGGAGATGGGCGGGGGGACAAGCGGGCTAGCGAAGTGGGTGTGACCTGTCCGTCACAGGACACAAACACAGAACTTTTCCCAAAGCCTTGCATGGGGAACCAATCAAAGAGTGCTATCTCCAGTTCTTCGTAAGAGAACTCAAGCAGGGTTTGGATAGGTCAGCCTATGTAGGGAATGTGGTTGGTCTCGCATTGTACCCTGGAGAGAAACAGTGGTGGGTATGAGAAAAAGAGACAAGGGCTGGGTGGGGTGGAGTTACCTCTTACCTGATGACCAAGAGGGCTGACTCCAGCAGTAGGAGCATTTATTTTACACACTTGCAAAGTTAGTATGGGGGTAATGTTGCCTAGCAACTAATGACTGTAATTGTCCAGGCAGGATGCTTTTTTCAATACTGAGGTAGCTTGACTGCTTGAGGCGCTCTGGCTCTGTTCTGCCCTCACACACATGACCAGTATCCAGCTCCACTGGCTCCCAACAAGCCTACAGCTAACATCAGCCTGAGGAGTGGGAGATACAATGGATAGCCTCCATCAAGCCACGGCCACTGAAACTCTTCCAGTGGCCTACTCTCTGGCTTGCAGAGTACATCTCTTTTCTGAGCTCTATTTGGCCTAAACTTGCTCCCCAGGGTGTGTTTCCATTCTTTTTCTGCCTTAAATAGATGTAAAACCCTCCCTACATTTTGTGCTTATCTTGACCAATTCCTTGTTCAGGACAGAAAGAACCTGGGAGCTGCCACTAGAAGGAGACTCTCCACCCCTCCTCCCCATAACAGGGGAGTGGAGAGGATGGGGTACCCTGGTTCCTGGAAAGCTTTTCCTTAGGGAGCAGATGTAGCAGCCTCAGGTCATCCCCCAAGCTGTGACAGGGGCAGTGCCCTGGATTATGACATGTGTCAGATGTCTGGGGATAGTGTTCACATCTATCACTCAGAGAGGGCAGCACAGTGTCTTTCTCCTTTGGGGGGTGAACTCCAGCTTGTTTAATCCCCTGGTTTTTAATGCATAGGTATTAGAAGCAGCACAGTGATGAACACCCTTATACCTCCATCCTTAGGCACATCCCTGGCTACTTCCTGTAGGGAATTTCCTGGAAGAGTCTCCCTGGAGGTTGTGTGTGCCTTAATGTGTTTTTATTTTGCTAAATGGCCAAGCGGAAAGGTGACATCAGCCAGGCATAGTGGTGCACACTTCTAATCCCAGGACTCTGGGAGGCTGAGTCAGGAGGATCACAAATTCTAGCCCAACCTGGGTAATTTAGGAACTTAGCAAGACCCCCTCTCCATATAAATAAAAGCACTAGGGACATAGCCCAGTGCAAAGGCCTTAGGTTAAATTCTTGGTTCCGGAAAAAAAAAAGTTGCATTAATTCAGCAATATTAAGTGCAAGGTTTCTTTCAAATTAGTCTTAAAATCTCTGTCAATCTGATAGCTGGAAAGTGAGGGTGCATCTTTATTTGCACTTTGTGGACTCCTGTGATGTTGAAGATCTTCTTATCAGATGGATCCCTGGTCCCCTTCACCCTTTGCAAACTGATGTTCCCAGCCTGAACTTGGAAGTTTCACCCTGAACATCCACTGAAGGACACTCTAAAGAAAAGGCCCAGGGCACTAAGTGTTTGTATGCAGTGCCGTAGAGAGAGGTTCGGATCACAATGCAAAGTAATGTGTCTTTCTAGGACCCATTATGGTTCCAGAATCAGTGCAATGTGAGAGTATCCAGTTTATGTTACTTACACTGCGGAATGCGCAATGAGGCAGGTAGATGCCACAGGGCTCTGCATCCTCACCTCACTCTAGGCTCCTTCTTGGCTTCTAACCCTAATTTTCCTTTTGTTGTATTTTCTTCAACGCTTTCTAATTTGTTTAGACACTGTTTTCAGGTATTTGTGCAGCATAGGATGTAAATAAGTACAACATGGTGATTGTGACTGACTACAGATCATCACAGTGGGTCCCCCCAGGGTGACTCTGGATCCTCATGGTGGGTTCACCGAGAGGGACTGGATCATCACATGGGTCCATGCAGGGGGACTGTGGATCATCACCTTGGGTTCACCTGGGGTGACTGTAGATGGTTATGGTCAGTTCACCTGGGGTGAGTGTGGGTTGTCACTGTGAGTCCACACAGAATTATTGGATCATGATGAGTCCACCTAATGCCAAGTGTGTGTCATTATTCAGTACCACAGGCGCCTTAGCAGTCCCTGGGGCAGGGCCTGATGGGGCTCCCAGAGTGGCCCACACCATGCACATACTGGAAATGATGACACTGGTGTGAGTCACTCTGGGAAATGGAGGAGATTCCTCAGAGCCAGAGGAGACTCTGAGGGGTTCAGTTCCCACCCAGCCCAATATCAAAGGCCTGAAAAGACCATGATCTGATCCACTGGGGAGTGCTGGTGAGAAGCCCTTGAGTCAGAGTCTGCTTTGTGCTGCTATCAGGAAACACAGGAGGATGGGAGGCTTTGGAGGTTTATGCAGCTCTTGACTCTGTTGGCTGCAGGTTGCAAAAAGCAAGAGGCCAGCAACCTGGTGAAGGCCCAACTGAGATATAAAGAGAAAGGCCCCATGCAGAAGGCCAAGCACTTAGGGGGCTGTGCTTCATAACACCCTGCTCTCCTGAGAGCTGATGCTGTGGGAGCCCCACCCCAGTGGGAGAGCAGGCCGGACCTCCATGAGGACCCTATAGCTTCGCATTGTCCTCTGCTCCCACTTGCTGGAGCTTTCCCTGTCTGCACACCACAGCCCTGGCACCAAGCTTCTCGCACTGGAGGCTCTGGGGCCAAAACCTTTTCTGAACTTTAGCACCCAGGCTAGCAGATCAGAAACATCAGCAAGGCTATGAAAAGTAAGGGAAACTCTTCCCTGGTCTGTTCCTGTGCCTGCTTAAAAGAAATGCTGCGCTTCCCTCCAAGAGTTTCTCTTAGATGTCTCTATCAGGAAGACAATGATAGGATGGGGATGCAGCTCAGTGAGAGAGCACCTGCCTTGATGCTCACAGCCCAGGGTCCCACCCCAGTGCTGCGGTCCATCCGTGAGTCATTCATCAGAAAGGAGAACTCTTCCCTGGAATGGAATCATGCACAATAACCGTCATCCTTCACCCTTCCTGGAATGTGCGTTTTGTGTGTGCCCCTCTCCCTTCCTTTACCCATTCTTCCAGCCCTATGCAGAGACTAGGGTGGCCCCTGACTTCAGAAACAGTGAGATCAGGGGTGGTCATTCATGGGAATAATTTGTTAGGCAGCCACAGACAGCTAACATGGAAAATGAGAAGGAAGCTATACTAGGAATATAGGTTGGCAGCTGGCCATGCCCACCACAAAGAAGGGCCACTTCAGTTCCTTGCAGAGCTGGAGAGCAGAGAAGGCTCAGCTCGGAGAGGTGCCCGGAGTCAGCAGCTCACCAGGCCCAGGAAGATGTTTGGGGGCTTTCAGAGCAGGAGAACCAGAAGGCAGGGTGGGATGTCTGGAGCTGCTCTGAAATGTGGGATGTCGGGAGCTGCAAGCTCTGTGTTCACCACTGCACTTTTGCAAGTGGTGCTCACCACTGCTGCTTATACAACTGGATGCGCGGGATCTGGTGACCATGTGGCTTTTGTACCTCGGGTTTGCAGAGATATTGGATCTTTTCAAAACAACAGAATGTGCCCCATCCTTCCAGCCAGAGTCCAAGTGTGCACTGAGGGCTGTGGCCCTGCCTGGCTGTGCTGCTTCACACTCTGTCATTTGGGCCATGCTTACTGCAGGTGTCTCTGAGCCTCAGAGCCGCACTGGCCGCAGGGACATCTGGGCAACTGTTCTGCAAAACACTAGGCTCTCAGGAATGAGCCTGTGCCCTTCCCTGATTGTCTCATCCTCCCTGCAAAGTGTCAGGGATAGGATGGATGTGGGCTGAGTGAGCTGGTCCACATGCAAGGAGGTGAAACAGAGACAGCTTATGATGGTTGCAGAGCTAGTAAGCCCTGCTCCACTCAGAAATGAGACATTCAGAAATTACACATCACTGTTCTGGGTGGTGAAAATGACAGATGAGAAACTTTAATGAGAGATAAATTGAATAACCAAACTGAGGGCAGGATTATTCCCACAGAACTGCCTTCAGGGTTCCCTGCTTTCACTGGCAGGTCTCTGGTCCATCCTCTGCTCCTTTGCTGTGAATGCACTGTGGGGCAGCTCAAGGAGACAGTTACAGTTTTCCATAAATTATCTCATTTTACCCTCAGAACTGCTCAGGGAGCTGGAACAAATGGCACCTGGTTTTGTGTTCATCATTTTGAGTCGGGAAAATCTGAGTATCTGGCACTGATGGCAATGGGATGTACAGGGACCAATGGGCAAGGACTCAGCTTGGAGACATCTGTGCTGAGTGAGGAAGACAGCGCTGGGTCTTGATCATGCTGATGACCAGCCTGCCCAGGGCACACGCCTGTCCTAGGAGCACTGGCAGGGACCGCTCAGGCTATGGCAGAGGGCTGGGCAGAAGGAGGGATGGCCCCAGGTTTTAGTGAGCACACCCTCGAATTAGATTTTGAAGGATGAGTAGAAAAGTTCACCAGAAAGAAGAGCACTGAAGCCCAGAGGACAAGCATGAGCCATGCCAGGGGCATACATAAGTGGGATGCTGGGGAACCTGAGAATTTCAGCACTGCCGGAGAAGGTGCGTGGTCAAGGGGTGGCAAGAGACGAGCTGGAAAGGCAAGCTGACCTCCCAAAGACATGGCATAGTTTAATGGCTAAGGCACTGAGGGCATCGGGAGCTGCAAGCTCTGTGTTCACCACTGCACTTTTGCAAGTGGTGCTCACCACAGCTCCCCGTCACCACCTGGGTCTTGTCTTTCCATCCCAAGGACACATGAGTAGCAGGGGACACAGACCATGCAAATCACTGGAAATCAGCCGTCCTTTCTATAAGCCAAGAAGTGAGTAAGACCGCATGGCCAGGAGACATTTAATTGGGGCCATGTCCACTTGGTCACAAAGGTGATTTATCACAAAAGCAAAACACAGCCAAGAGAAGGGCAGGCAGGCTGGGAGCTGATTTATGAACACAGCAGGGCTCTCCTGTCCCTGCCCTCTCATCACACCGAGCCCTGACATTTCAGAGCAGCTCCAAATCCACAGGATGACTTGGAAAGCCTCACCTTTTCAACTATGGCACCCAGGAGTAGTGCTGACTAAGCAGAAAGGCCTGGGGTCCACAGAAATGGCCACCAGACCTCGTACTCTGCTGCCGTGACTGCAGCCCACACATGGTGGTCTCACTGAGAGGCCCCAGGTGCTCCATGGAGACCCTAGGTGCCACTACAACTGCTGAAATTATCACCTACAGCTTCCAGGCCCTCAGAAGGAGGGGGGGCCTAGAAAATGCTGAGGCTCCCACGGTTCAAATGAGGTTCCTTTGACTAAATATTCTGCATAGATTCTGGCTCCAGGCAACTGCTAGGCCCAAGGGAGGAAACTCCGCTGTCCTACCTTCCTGTCTCAGTGATCTAACACCCAACCAAGGCTCACACAGCTCCTAGAGGCCCAGGGTGGCCTAGGAATACAGAGAACCAGCAGCCTCAGGCTTCTCTGTAACCTAAGCACTTTCCGCCCGGCGCACGTGTCAAAGGGGATTGATGGCGGCGTCCAAACAGGCCTATCATGTGTTATTGTAGCCTCTCCTCCTCTTCCTGATTACTCCACTGGACGTGATCTATGGCGCCCACTGATAAACCGGCTGTCACTAGACTGATAAGCAAACAATTCCCGTCTCTTCTTAGGCCCTTATCTTCCTCAGGAGTCAAAGGAGAAGTATATACAGTGTCTCTCTGGCATCTGATCCCCTTTTTGACATGAGCGCAACATAAAGGGTTTTATGTTAGATAAAAGAATCCAGTTTGCCTTTTCTCAGATCCTGACAGATGCTGTGTGCCGGGGGTGGGGGGATGGGGGCAGGCTGGCTTCTAGGGTGGGTGGAGAAAGGGCATGAAGGATGCAGATGCACTGAATATCCCCGCAGTCCACCTGGTGTTGGAACACACAGTGGGGGTAAGACTTGTTCCCAGGAATAGTCCTTCATGAACAACCCAGAGACCTCGGAAGTGGGAAGTAAGTTGCATGCTGTTCGGGATAGGAAACAAAAATAGATGTTGTGGCCCTAGAGAAAGGCGAGTGTGACCATTCCAGGAGGTCTCTGAGTACTCAGGTCTGTATGAGAGAACTCTGGAAGACTTCCCACATTGATCTCTAAGTGTCCTTGGGGCAAAGAAAATACCTAGAGTTACACAATCCATTGCAGGAGGGCACCTTTACAATCCTTGCTGGTTCGGGTTTACTCGGCAGCTTAGAGGGAAAACAAAAGTGCCATGGGCAGCATTTCAGCAGCTGGTGCTAAAACAAACTACTTTTAATTATCTGTGGCCCAAGGAAACCCATTTGCTATCAAATAACTAATATGCTAGTTACGTTCTGGTCTACTCCTTGAAGCAGATCCCCAAAAGCTATTATTCTAGGAAACAGCTTGGTTTCAGCAAGTAGTTACTCTTACCTTAAAATGCAACCTTCAAATTAATGATTTTATATATATATTGTGTCCCTTTTGATTGATCCCAATGACCAGGTGGAAGTTATTGAATTCAGTTTATTTATAAGAACCCAGCAAGAGTGGGGTGTGGTGGCACATGCTTGAAATCCCAGCATGCTGGAGGCTGAGGCAGGTGGACTGCTGTGAGCCTCTTAACAGCTGAATGGGCCAAAAATAGTCCAGGTTCTTGTGTACCACAAGGAAAAAATTGCCAAGCGTGCACCTCACAGGACATAGTAAGTAGTTATGTTTATTGAAGATCACAGGAAAGTAGCAGGAGCAAGCAGAAGGACAAAAGGAAGAAGAGACTCAGTAACTCAGCCTTCCAGAATTTAACAGGTTTAGGATCACGGAAGCATGGATAAACATTAGGTGGGGTGGCATTTACAGTTGAGCCAAGGGAAGGGAGTGACTCCCTCAGATCCTTTGTTTCTAACTGTACTAAGTTTGAGGCCAGCAAGGGCTACACAGAGTTCAAGACCAGCCTGAACTACACAGCAAGGCCCTGTCTCAAAGCACCCAAAAAGAACCTGGCAGGAGAGGAGGAACAACCTCAGGGAAGAGGTAGGTGAGGAGCCTAACACTGGGCAACCACCCATGTGCCCAAGGCCTCGAGCTTTCTATTATAGGCAACTAAATTAGGTAGAAATTAATCTGCAGTCAGATAGGGACAGACTCCGAAGGAAATCAGTGCAAAAGATGAGAATACAGTACGTCAAGACTGTGGGTGGATGTGTTCCAGAAGAAGGCGAAGCTTCAAGATGAAGTCACATGGCCAGACTTTGCTCTGAGGTTGAGGGGAGGCATCCACTTCACATAGAGCTCTGTGCTGGGCTTTCTCTCACAGCTCTGCTGTCCATTTTGTGTGACAAAGGGGAAGCTGGGGAACCTGATCTTAGACTCCCTAGCTGTGAAGAGACAACGCTGTCTATTGGTAATTCCATTTACTGATGAAAATAGACAGCCTTCAAAGAGTCCCATTGTGAGTCATTTCTCCCTAGACAGAAGCACGTGTCCTGCAATTACTTTCTGAGACTTGAACTACTAATTTTATAAAATTGCTCCCTTCACTCGGTCAGTCCTGGTGAAGGCACACGGCATCAGTGGCATGTCCTAAACTTGCCACAGCCCTGTTGGTGGGACCCACCCGGTATTAGTTCAAGTCCAGAGCACTTTTCTCTTATAAGAAATGTGCTGTGATTCTAGATTTGCTTTCTGATCTTGGCAAGAACAGAATGAAAGCAAGACGCAGACAAAAATCTGTCAGGAAGTTTCCAGGATGTTGACTGCTGATCTATCCTTTTTGGAAAAGGCAAACATCAGGGATCTCTGATGACCCAAAGTCTAACCTAAACACCCAACAAGCTGTGGAATCTTGAAGAAAGAAGCCAGGAGACCCAGATGTCAGGTCCTGCTGCTCCACCATAAAGCACCTTTGTAACTGTATGAATCTCTTGTGATCTGAATCTCAGCTGCCTTATCTGAAAGAGGATTAAGGGCTCCTCACCTACCTCACAGGATGGCTGTGATGGGCAGATTGGATCCGCCGCCCCCCCACACACACCAGACAAGCCCTTCCATGTTTACAAAGTGATGGAGAAGGCTGTGGGACTGGCCGGCCACAGCTTCTGCTCATTGTGGGGCTCCACAAAGCAGCTCTGCCTCTGTTTGCAAAGGTAAAAAAGTAGGCGAGAGGAGAGCAGCAGGTATCTTACAAGGACCTGAATAGTGTGGGGTTTACATGTGAGTCTTCAAGTCTGTCCCTCACATTCCCCTCATTCAGTTCCCCAAAGGAATTGTGCAATCCTACCTCATCAGCCCACCCAGTAACAGAATTAGAGAGTTCTAGTCACAGATAACCTATCTGCTCCCCACCCTCAGGGAAGAGAGGCTATCTCTGTGTTCCTGGGGTCTGAGTCCTGCTTATCTTCTCCAGAAGATAGGGAAAGAGACAGAGGTGTCAGAGAAGGGAGCCTGCAGAGGACCCGGGGCCTCCTCCAGGACTAGAAGGAGACAGCGAGCGAGCGAGGCTCCCTGAGCAGAAGTTCTCCCTCCCCTTTCCCCTGGCCCTCAGGGAAGTGCCAGGGCCTCGGAGGGAATCTAGCTGTGGCAAAGTCTGGCCAGGAAATGGCAGAGTGCATTCATGGTCCCCCTGTGCACGGGGCCTTAGGTGAGTGTTCTGGATGGGTGTGCACTGGGTCTGGGAAGAGAGGCGCTTCCAAGAGGTCTGAGACTGAATTTCCCACCATCCTGGCAGGACGGCTATAGCGGCGTATCACATTTAATTTACAGTAAGAAAAAAAATATGATATTTATATCCTACCATGTGGTGGAGAATTCACATGCCTGATATCTTTCTGTGGCCTTCTGGCAGATATCTCCGCTTTCTTTGGATGTTCTCAATTTGGGAGCAACAGTCATAAAGATCAGCACAAGCCCTTTCTGAAATTACTTTCTGTTCCCACCCCAGAGAGCACTTACCCTGGGAAGTATCAGCCCAGTAAATATCTCCTCTATAATCCAAAACTCAAGCCAGTGAGAGGCCCACCCCCTACACACCCACTTCTCAGGGAATCTTGAGTAGGAAAGAATGTTTTGTTCTCTTGATATACAAAAAGGAACAGACCATGAACACATGGAGAGGTAAATGCTAAGCTTTGTGACCAGAAAACACTATCTAAATTACCAGGTGAGAACTAATGTCAAAACACTGTACCAAGAAAAACTCACAATTTTGGAAATGAAGATGGTATTGTCCTTATTTTACCCACAGAAAATTGAGGCCCAGAAATGTTTACTAACTTGGTAATGATTGCAAGCTAATAAGTTACAGATTTGGGGTGAGAATCCAACCCTGTTCTTTTCCACCAGGCTGCAGAATCCCAGTTTTCTGGTGTTCCTCAGCCACATGCTCCTGCTCCTTGGCCACGTGGGATGTGTGTGTGTGTGTGTGTGTGTGTGTGTGTGTGTGTGTGTGTGTGCATGTGTGCAACCATCACACAGCTGCCATGCTGACTAAAGAGTAGAGAACACAGAATTTGAAATGTAACCATGGTCATATTTGTTTAGTGCTAGAAAAAGAAACTGCAAGATGCAATAGGTGGCTACTGAGCTCTGGCTGAAATGTGCCCACCACTGATTTAATGTGATAATCAGGGCTGGGACTTGGTGACAGGCCATGATGTCCTGGCTGTTTTTTGCACGTTCATGTTCCTTGGAATGTGTCACAACTTCATGTCAGCACTCTGAAAAGTGTGATGGCATCATCTGCCCAACTATCTCTGTAGGAGCAAGTGGCAGGGAGAGGTCGCCCTTGTCCCATGGTCAACATCAGGTCAGGAAGTGGCCATGCTTTTTCAAGGATGGCCAGCAGTGGCCGCCCAGGAATTGTGTCTTTGGATGAAAGTCTGTGCTGAGGCTGACTGAGTGGAGATGCACAGTCCTCCTGTCTGTGCTCAAATACCATGAGGGGCTTCTGGAAACAGGAATCTTCTTTCACAGGTGGGCAGGGGCCAGGCTCACCTTAGGTACATTTCTGCTCTAGGCTGGATCAGGAACCAGCCTCTGCCATTCCTGCAGCAACTGTGGCTCCATCAAGCTAAGAGCAAGCAGCAGATTAAGTCAAAACTTAGGATCTGGGGCCAAGGAGTTACCCAGGTACTGGTAAGCTGGACAATGAACCCTGTTTCCAGCCTGATTGGGCAGCATACAATCTCTGGTTAATCACTAGAACTCACAAATGGGATCTTCAGAGTAGATGGTCACTTGTGGTCACTCTGTTTTAGAGGTAAGGACCTGCAGGGTTGAGGCTGCAGGGTTAAGGGGTAGAGTGGTTTTTTGAGAAGACCAGCCTGCTGTGGTGCCCTTGTGTTGCTTGAAGTGAACTCTTGGTGGCACTGAACCTACCGGACAGGGTTTCATGGGTCCCTGCTGCTGCAACATTGGAGTCATTCTAATCTTCCTGGCACAAGATAACATCTCCTCTGCTAAGATGCGACCCCCAAGCAAACAATAGCAAAAAAGCTGCAGTGTCCATGCATTCGGGCTCTATAACCAAATGTCACAGACCATGTAGCTCACCAATAACAGATTCATTCTTTCAGTTGTGGAAGCTGGGAGCTCCAAGACCAAAGCACCAGCTGCGCCTGTGCTGGTGAGGGCTCAAACTCTAGTTGACAGATACACCCTATTGCTGTGTCCTCACATGGTGGGGTGACCCAGGTCTTGAGCCTCTTTTATGAGGGCACTGATCCCATTTATGGGGCTTTGTCCTCAGGTGTAAGTCACTTCCCCAGACCCCACCTATTTACGCCATCGCTTTGGGCCTCAAGATTTCAATGTAGGAATGTTTCTTGAGGACAGACACCATCAGTCCATCGCACACACGCATCTTTATTTTTGCTCTGCAGCCCTTAGTTTTTAGATGTGTAATGTGAGAGCTGCAATCTCCCAGCAGAGAGCTGTTTTTGAGAGCTAATGTGATGGTGCACATGAAAAGGTTTGTGCACAATGCTTGGTATAGTCAGCTCCCTCTCTTCCCTGGGCCACTGTCACATCCCCCAAGTGTCCAGATTAAAGTGAGGGCCATTTTGCAAAAACTCAGAACAGGAAAGATGACGTGGTGAACAATTCCCTCACAGCAGAGCCAGGGGTTCAACATGGTCTCAGACATTCAGGCTGCTGCTCAAGCTTCTGTTGCAGGGGCTACACTCCAGGCCTCGAGCTGGTTGCGGAGAATCATGCAGGTCCTGAGGAGGGTGCACAGCTGGGAAGGGCGGCAGTGAGGGCAACTGTGGAGGCAAAGGCTTCAGCTGCAGAGGAGAAGGCCTTAGCCATAAGAGGCATTAATTTCCCTCCCCTGTCAGCTTGAAGGAGAAGCTTCTTTGGCCCAGAAAGGGCCACTTCTTCTTGCAAACCAACAATCTCTGACAACTGGGAAACAATTCCAGAAAGGAGCCACTGACATGGAGACAATTTTGCTCCCTGAGCTGAGACAGTGACGTCAACTATGTAGATAAATTCCAGAGTCTATCACCCCTCAGACAATGTTTTACTAGCTTGTAAAATGTTCCTGAGCTTTTTCCCTCCCTACAACTTCTGGGTGCTATCCAGGGTGTCTTGGAAAATTACAGCAAGAGGTTATCTTTCCAGTCCTCCCTTACCCAGAGCCTAACTTCTTTTAAACGTAGTTTAATTTCTTTCTACTCTGTGAATCATTGTTATGTGGGAAAACTGAAGCCAGCACTAACATTGCATGCTGTGTGGAAGGGCACAGAGCAAACTCTTTTGATGAGGAAACACACAGAGCTAGAGAAGGACCATAGCATTGAAGTTATTACAGTCTGCCTCTCTGCATTCTCACCAAGTCATCTCTCAATGCAGGCTAATAAGTATGTCTGTGTCCATCCTACAGACCCCAAGACTGAGATAATGACAGACGAGCCATCCAACTGCTTATGGGCATTCAGCACCATACTGCTGAATTAGTCCCCAAGGTCCTGCCACCTTGTCTCTGGACACTGTTATCATCACTTGCAGGAAAACAAGGTGAGATTCAAAAGATAAAACAATAGTAAGGG
>PVLD010012922.1:0-58149 GCA_004027595.1 Dinomys branickii | reverse complement strand
AAATGGAGCATTTCTTCCATCATTGTTTTCATCTCGTTTTTTATCTGAGAAATCATTGTGGGTATGTGGGTTATTTCTGCTTTAAGCTCTTTCATGGCCTGTTGGAGTTGTTTAATTTCGGATGCAATCGTTTCATATCTTGAAGTTATGAGGCTTCCTGGTTCCCCTGTATCTTCATCTTCAAAACTTGTTCTGGGTGAGGTTGAGTTTTGAGACTGCGTTTTGCTCCTCTGTTTTCCCATTTTTGGGTATCAGATTCAAAATGTGGAGCTATAAATTCCAGAGGCAGTTCAGCAGGCGGAGGTCTGCTGCAAAGGCTGCTCCAATGATTCCTTCTCTTTGGGAGAATGTCCCTTAAGTTTTCTGCTGAGATTTGTTCTTCTGTCTTCCCTTTTTTGGGTATCTGATTCAAAATATTGAGCAGTAGATTCCCCAGTCAGTTCAGCAGTCAAAGGTCTGCTGCAGAGGTTGCTCCAATGACTTTTCTTTGGGGGAATGTCCCTTAAGCTTTCTGCTGAGAGTTCCGCTTAAAAGGCTGTACAGATATTGGTTAGATACTCCCTACCTAGTGACCTGGGTGAGGTGTGTGAGACTGCTCCCCCGCCCTCCCAGGGTTCCCTGCAGGTATAGGGATGGATCTCCTCCCCCACTCGGTGATCTGGTCGCGAGCGCAGATAGCTCACCAGTTTTCGGAGTCCCTGCAGGCAGGAAGGTTCCAAGGTGCCAGTTTATCCTTTGGGGCTTTGTGCGCGGCCTGCCCGATTCGTGCGAAATGTGGGACTGCTGGGCGTCTCCGCCGCCAAAAAGCCGATCTCTGTCGGGAGTCGCCGGAAAGCTGCACCGGCTTGGGAGGCGGGAGGAACCGAGCTGGCTGCGCTCCCAGGGCGCTTGGACCCAGCCAAACTTCCTCCCCGCGCGGAGCGTCCCTGGCTCCCAGCGTCTGGGGCTTTCCCACGTCTCGCCACGGCAGCCTCGGCCGCCTTACCGCATCTCCCCTGGCGGCTCAGAGAAATACGCCCAGTTTGAACTTCCCAGCCGAGGTCCCGGCATTCACGCTCGCCAAGTCTGTCTCGAGCTGGTGGTGTTTATTAAGGAGGATCTCTCCCTTGCTGCTCACCTGGTCGCCATCTTCCCGGAAGTCCCTACACAGAGAGATCTGTGTGGAGGGCCGTGCTGACCTGGCGGCTTCTACATGTCAGACCTTGTCAGAGCAATGCTGAAGCCTTGGGCGCTCCTGCTCGCCGCCGCTGCCGCCGCCTGGGCTGCCTCCTCCACGAAGGCCGCCGGCTTCCTTCGTCCCCCGGGCCCAGCCGCAGCCCGCCCAGGGGCTGCAAGGATGCAGGGGATTGCGTGTGGCCGGCAGGAGTCCAGAGGCCAGAGGAGGCCAGGGAGCCAACAGAGAGAAAGTGTCCCAATTATTTTATTGGATGTAGACTTTATATGTTGTTAGGAGGATTTGGGCACTTTCCCCACAAAGACCACTACCCCAGACATTATTTGGGGAGCAGTAAACTGGTAAGAGATCTTCCTGTCTCGCTCACATGTCTGTGAAGTATCTTTACATGAATCAATGAACTTATGGAGGAAGCATTTCATATCTTGCTGCTGCTCCCAAATGTTATGTGCCTAAGTTCAAGGTAAAGTCAGGTTTTAGAATGTAATAATAAGGTTTGTCTTTTATTTATTTGTTTATTTTTTGGCGCTACTGGGGATCGAACTCAGGACCCTGCACTTGCTAGGCAGGCGCTTATTCCACTGATCTATATCCCCAGCCCCAATGTTTATCTTTTAAAACATCCTGTCTTTCAGTGATAGTAATCTCTTAAACCTGTATGGTTGTCATTGCTCGTAGGAGTGCACGGCATGTCTCATCTCTCTGGGAGGAATGCAAAGCCGTGTAATTGAATGTGTGATTTCACAGGTGGATAAACTGAGGTTTCAAGTGAGTGTTCCATCAGTGGTTTCCGTTCTGGGATCCACATTCAGTTCTCCCAGTTCTCGGCAGCTTCTTGCTTGTGCTATCACACTCCTGCTCACTCTCTCTTAGCCTTTCTTGTTTGGCAGCTACTCATATTTCGTAAGAGATCTGTGGCTAGTGGACTCCTTTGGGGATCAGGAATGGGTTTTCTTGGGTGTTTGTCTAACTAATTTTTACTTTAGCTAGATTATAAGAATCACCTGTGAATTTATAAAACAATCAGTTTGCTGGGCCTTACTCCAAACCTACTGAATCAATTTCTAAGCTCATGATCTACCAACTTAGAGTTTTAAAGAGTACCTCTCTCGACTTTGATTTAGCCACTGGGCTAAGGGACCTCACGGCCACCTTGGGTTTTAAAACACCCATGACAACTTAGTTTTGGGGACCTCACCCACAGCATACCTTTCTTCTCTCCACCCCTTTTCCTTGTGTCTGGCTCAGAGTAGCAAGTGTGATCATTCATGCCAACATCTGTAGTTGCACCTTCATCTTTATAAATGACAACCATAAAGGTTAATAATTGGAATGAGCTCCGGCACATACTAATTAGCTCTCATTCTGTCAGCATCAAGCTTCTTTAATTGGGCAATTAGCGTTGATCTTAGAGAGTGCTGCCACAACAGAGTGGTCATAAGGTGTTGCTTTCTGTCTTGACATAAACTTGTGAGGGTGAGTTGGCAGCTGGGAATCCTCACTCCCTGGGGTACTGGGGAACACAGAAAGCAGGCATGATTTCCAGGTGATATTGGAAGGCTTTCTGTTCAGGAAGGGTATTTTGGTGACAAGCAATAGAAGTCATAACTAATTTTAGAAGATTTAGGACTTGGTGGAAGGACACCGACGTGACTCAACATCTGGAAGAAGAGATGAAGCACAAAGCCCAGAAACTGTGCAGGTCTAGGTGTCTCTAGGTGCCACAGCAATGCGATGCCATGGTGCTGCTCTCTTGAGAGCTGCCAGCAGACAATGGCTGTGTGCCGTGTGATTTAAGTTACTGGTAGGAAATTGAAGGGGCCCTTTAGTTCAAGCAGTCAAAGCTCTAACTATGTGCCAGGGGTGAGAATTTCTTGGCCTTTGCTAACCTGTCCTGGTCCCTTCTTCATCTCTAGGTGTGGAGACTGGAGCCACCAGATAGAAGGTAGGAAATAGCAGACCAGGGGCCTTCAGAGTCGTCACATGTTTCCTGCTGGATTCTCATGTAGACGTGAATGAAAAAGTGCAAAAGCTTAAAGAACATACCTCCAGGAATACTGTTAAGTTAAAAGGCTGTCAGATGTCTTGCATTGGGGAATGTGCTGGGAGCCTCACGCGTACACCCTTCCAGGGCGTAGCCCACGTTGGTGGGTGATGGAACTGAGGTTCCGATAGTCAGTGTGTAGTGGAGATGAAGTCTGGCCTCAGCTCTGTTGATCTCCAGGGTCCATGCTCACCTCTTGCTGCCTTCTCAAATAGCTTTTTACTCCAAGTTTAGTTAGTGCTGTCAAGGGTCCCCCAAAGGTCTATGAATACAAGGTTTGGCCCCAGCCTGTCCTGCTATTGGAAAGTGGTAGAACCTTTAATAGGTTGGCGTATTAGGGGGTTTGTAGGTCCTTGCGGTGCAACTGCCAAGGGGAGGACAGGACCCGCTGGCCCCTTCCTGGTCTTTTCTTTTGATCCCTGGCTATGTTGTGCTGCCTTGCCACAGGCCTGAAAGCAACAGGGCCAGACGTCACATGCTGAAACTCCCAAAACTGTGAACCGAAATAAGCCTTTTCTCTCTACAATTGATCATCTGCGGGGTTTTATTATAGTAATCGACAGCTGGCTAGTGGAGTTCCAGGTGTTGATTTTCCACAGCTGTCCTTCTGTACCTTGGACAGTAGTCCTAAGAAGAGCTTCACAAAGGAGGTTGTTAAGGTTGGCCACACACACTTCGTCTTCAAAATTTTATCCTTGCAATACAACCCCATCCCCCACTCACCCAGCAATGTGAGAATGTTCTTAATTATCCACAAATCTCTGTGTCTCTTCTGGAGGATGGTTGCTAGTTAGTGATTATGATCTAGGGTGAGTGGCCCATTTGATGTATTTTTTTAAACTGGCATTTGTATTGAGATAATTTGAGATTCATAAACAGTTTTCTAAAAGATGCACGGAGATCCTCTTGTATACCCAATACCTCCATGGTGACATTTTATAAAACTATAATATAATTTCACAGCTAGGATATTGATATTGATGCAATTCACCAATGTTACATGGATTGCCTCAGTTTTTGTTGTATCTGTTTGTGTGCGTTTGTGTGTGTGTGTGTGTGTGTGTGTCTGTGAGTGTTCTGGGTATCTCTGTCACTCTACCCATAATCAAAATACTGCATGGTCTACCTCCTGTACTTCTAGCCCCTGGTTGCTAAACCCTGGGGAACCTTAATCTAGTCTCCATTTCTAAAATGTCACTTCAAAAATCTTACAGAAAAAGGTATTATTTAGTATCAAGCTTTTGTTGGCTTTTTTACTTAACATAATGCCCTCTGGATTCATGAGGACAGCTGTACATTGTTAGGTTGTTTTCTATTATGACTGAGTAATATTCCATGACCTAGAAGCACCACGGTTTATTTACCCACTTACTTTTTCAAGGCTATTTGTGTTGTTTTCAGTTTCTGCCTATTAGAAATCATGCTTTTGTTTTTGAATACAGAGCTGAATGTGAATGTAAATTTTCTATTTTTAAAATAAGTATATAAGAGTTCAGTTCTTAATTCAGATGGTAGTTTTAGTTTTGTAAGAAGCAGACAAGCTGTGTCAGAGCAGCGGGACCAATTTTTAATCCTACCCGGGATGTTGGGGAGATCCAGATTCTCTGCATCCTCACCAGTGTTAGTTTTGCTGCTGTTCTGTGTGTTCATGTCTTTTGCCTATTGTTTAAATTGGTTCCTTGTCTCACCTGCAGTTCCCTATATAACCAAGGTGCTCGTCTCTGTTGGATACACGGGTGGTTATTTCCTTTCGAACTCTAGTTGGTACTTTTGTCCTCTTCACAGTCTCCTTGTGGAACAACTCATTGTGCTGAGGTCCAATTTATTACGTTTTTAATGGGTCGTACTTTGGGGCAAGTTTAAGCACTCTACACTATCACTCTATTTCTCAGACGTTTTGTCTCATGTTTTGTTCTTAGCATTTCATAGTTTCATAGCTTAGGCCTATGTGTGAGATCCATTTTGTGTTAACTTTTGTCTAAGATGTGAGTTACCTATTGAAATTCACTTCTTCCTATCCAGGTGTCGCTACTTCATTTATGGAAAGTGATTCCTACATTTGTTCTCTTTTAAATCAGTATTTTGTAATTCTTACCACGCAAAATCTGTACTTTTTTATTTTAAAGAGAATGAAAAATTAAAAAAAAAACATTAAAATGATTCAGAATTTCAAAACAAGATGAGTCTATAGTTACTTAAATATTTCATTTTCAATTTCTTTGGTACTGTTGTGAGAGTGTGTTTTTTGTTGTTGTTGTTGTTGTTGAGACAGGGTCTTGCTATGCAGTTCAGGCTGGCTTTAAACTCACTTTGTAGCCCAGGCTGGTCTCAAACTTGTAGTGATCCTCCTGCCACAGCCTCCCGAGTGCTGGGATTACAGGCATGCACCACCACGCCCAGCGATATAGTGTGTTTTTAATTTCAGTTTCCACATGGTTTTAGTGGGTAGATACAGACATGTGGTTTCTCTTTTCTGCATTGCTTTTGTGTCCTGTGACATTTCTTAATTCATTTGGTGTCTGTTCTGAGATGCTTATTGCGGACTCAGTGCTGTGCTAGGTCTGAATTCACCATGGAACAAACTGATGCTCTTGATGAGGGTTCTGAGCCCAGGAGATTTTGCTGTAGTAGAGCTATGCATTGGTTCAGTTCATTTCATGAAACTTACTACGTGAAAATACCTGTACTTGGCACAGAGGCACAAAAGATTTTCTCATCCAATATCAGGAGAGGGAGAAGACAGAAATAGAGGTAGAGACAGAGACAGAGACAGAGGCAGAGGCAGAGATAGCAGCTAAAGGAAGAGAAAGAGAGAGAGAAAAGGAAACAAAATACAGACCTTTAACATGACATTCTGCAAGAAGTAATTGTAAGTTTACAGCAAGGGTATGATGGAGAAGTGGTCTCATTTTTACTCTGAAGGGGCAGAGGACTTTCAGCTGAGGAGCAGTACGTGAGGTGGGCCTTGGAGGGAAGGGAGGACTGTAATTGGAGGTATGAGGGGAAGGACATGCAAGATAAATACTTAGATAAGTCAAGGAGGAGGGAAAGACTGGGAATTATTCAGCAGAGGGCTCGTTAGGAGACCAGGGCAGTTGGAGTGTGGATGCAGTCTGGGCGCGGCGACCAAGGAAGAAGCTGTCCAGGGAATGAAAGCCATGCTGTGGAGGGTTTTGACGCCTGATTGGGATAAAAATTAGTGACCAGAGATTGTGGAAGAAAAACTGCTGTTTAGAAGGATGTGTTTGGCAAGGGTGATAAAGCTGGGGAAGAAGTGTAGTTTGAAGACTGTTACAACATTTTAGTGTTTTCCTGCATTCATTCATTCATTCATTCATTCACTCGCTTGTGTGCTTCTTTGTTTGCCAGCCTCTGTGGAACATCCGATGATCTGCTGTAGTGCATCAGGGGTGAGGCAGGCAGGAAATCCAAGTCTGAAATTTCCTTGCCTGAAGGAAACACGGACCTGCTTTCTTCCCCCAGGTTCTGTGACTGTCAGTTGTATGGATGTGAATCCTCCCAAGTTAAGTGCTGGGTGAGCTGACTGGCTTCCTTGAGTCTTACCTGGTGAGGTACCACTGGGAGCCAGGCTTCGCCGGCTTGCTGGGCTCAGAAAAAGGTCAGATTCTAACATTCTGAAAACAAACTGTGGAGCCCCTGGGGGACACTGGGCCTGTTGTAATTGGGGGGAGGCAGGGCAGGCAGAGGATGCAGGAAGTGGAAGTGGCTTAGCTTCTTAAACTGTTCCCTTTCATTCCTCAGTGTCCCACAGGGATCTGGGTAGGGGGCCTGTGTGCAGGAGACACATGCTAAAGAATTTGGACTGGATGTAATCCTGACATTTTCGGGTGCTGCATTTCCTTATCCTCTCGAAACATATCTGCCTGAATCCCCTAAGATTTGAGAACCGAGGAGCTAGTCAAGATTGCATCTGGCCAACTGGGGGAAACAGTGAGAATCCTAGGCTTTCGGTTTTTCTTTTGGATATTTAAATTTTAAATAATAATTTCGGTAATAAAAATAATTTCGCAAAGATTGGAAAATGAAGACTACACTTGAGAATATCAGCCAGCTAAATCCTGTTGAACAGCATTGTGAAACCTTGGTGTACGCACAGCTCGCTCTCTCTATTTTTACCTGTATATCTTTACATAATTGAGATCCTCCTGCGTAACCAGTTGCCTCCCTTATTCAGTATAAAGTTTGACTAAGCATTTTTCTATGTTATTTGAAATGATTTGCAAATAAAATTTTCGTGTTTGCATAATAGTGCACTGTTTTTCTTTTCCATAATCTGTTTAACTCTTTATTCCTCCATTTTTTGGAAACAGATTGTTTTACATTTACATTTTCATTATTTAAAAAATGCTGTCAAACATATCTAGATACATAAATCTTTGTTTTTATGTGTGTTTTAGATTCATTCCTTAGGATAACCTTAGAGAGGAGGAATTTGAAGACTCAGCATACATTGTCAGATTAGTTAAGAGAGAGGTGCAGTTCTGAAACCTATGCTAGTGAAACCAAACTCTGAGACTCCCAGAGAAGTGTCGCTATGTTTGTTAGGTTACATACGTGTGTGGCGTTCGTGTGCATTATATACATGCATTTACGTGCTTTATGGTAATTAGTGTACATAAAAGTTTTATAAAGTTATTCACATAAGAGTTGGGTAGTTAGAACCCTTGAAATGATAGATCCTCAGGTTCAAAGGAGACCATGTATATATATCTGCTGCCAACTGAGAATATCTAGGATCCTCTGCTCTGAAAAAATGAAAACAATCACACCAGCAGTGATGATCATACTTGTGCATGTTAACTGAGCACGAACTGTGTGGCAGGGGCTGACTGAAGTGTTTTACATGGGTTTCACTCGTTTGCATAAAAAATCAGTTGGGTAAAACCTGCTGCCATCCCCATTGTACATCTTGGAAGTTTAAAGGCTACAGAGTGTAAATAACCTTCCTGAGCCCGTGTGCTTAGTGGGTGGTAGAGTTATGACTTGATTTAAGCCCTCTGGTTGTAGCTCTCTCTGGTTCTAGTTCTATGGCTAACCTTGTTCTGGACAGCCCTTCAGTAAGGCCTGGCCTAGACTGGAATTTGTCAGTGGGTCCCAACATTCTAAAATTCATAGTCCCGAGTGCAAGACCTGATGCAGTGTCTCAGGTGAAGGTTCCTAAGCTGGATGTGTGACTCCTGCAACCCAAGGCATTCTCTTAAAGGTTTGGAATAGCTCCTTAATTCTCCTACCCACCACCAAGGCACCTGTAGAGCAGGAGCTCACCTGTTTTACACTTGTCTCACTGGTTTCCTGCAGCTTCCCACCTGTGTACTCTTGAGAGTCCCTGTTCGAAGGGGGTGAAAGTGTCCTGTGTACTATTTATTGAGAGTCCCCGTTCAAAGAGGGTGAAAGTGTACCCTCTGCTGCACGCTGCCTGGGTTCCAATCCTGCCTCTGCCGGTTTCCAGCTGAATGGTGGGTGGTTACTCCTCTGGCCCCACTTTCTACTCTCTGGAGTACAGATGAGCATAGCTGGGTAGATGAGAGGACACCTGAGTTAACAATCGTGAAGTATTAGAGGCAGTGCTGGCTCACACAGGTATGCGCTCTGTGGGGCTTGCCTGGGTTTCAGAAGTACTTTTTGCTTCCTCCTAATCTCTCTGGAAGGCCTCGTGCCTCAGGGTCTTATCCACATTCCCTGTCCTGGTCCACACTTGGGGACACCTCTCCTGTGCCTGTACCTCTGCTCCTGTCTGCCAGCGTGGAGGCAGCATGGACCAGGGACTCCTGAGGTGGCTGAAGGGAAGCAAGGCTCAAATGCTACCAGAAGTAGGATCGGAGGGGCTTTCCAGGGGTGTTTATTAGTGTGCCAGGAGTGTTAGTATGTTGAGGAACATAGGGATAGCACTGTGGAATGGCTGGACATGCACATCTCACCATTCTGGAGGATGGAAGTCCAAGACCATGGTGTCAACAGATTGCTCCTTTGGGGGACTGTCCCATGATGCCTGCCCATCCCTACTTCAGGTGGCGTCCCTTGGTTTGTGGAAGTATTGTCCCACTGGCCCTTCACCTGCATGTAGTGTACTCCCTCTGTGTGTCTGTGTCCACACTGCCTCCTCACACCGATCACACTGGGTTGGGGGCACATCCAACTCCAGTCTGCTTTCTTCCTAACCCATCAAAACACAGCAACTTTGTGGATAAGGTCAGGTCTCAGGTTCTGGGGCAAGATTTCAATATTCAAGCTGTCTTTTTAGGCACAATGCAAGTCTTAACATTCAAGCTAAAGCTGAGGCTGAAGGATGAGGAAGAATTAATGGGCGCTACTATGTTGGGGGAAGAGAGGCACAAAGATTCTAGGCAGGATTGTGCAAGATCCTGTGGTACATGAGCTTGCACTGTCAGATCCAGTCTGAACCCACAGGCGGGGACAGAGTGCTCTGTGAGTGTGTGTGTGTGTGTGTGTGTGTGTGTGTGTGTGTGTGTGAACCTTTGCACTCTGGGCAGCTTGTTAGCCATTTCATGGGTTTGAGTTTTGCTTTGGGGATAATGTGAAACAATGGAAGTGCCTTAGGGAGAGGGGTGCCAGCACTTAGTGATGGTACAGAAATTTATTATTAAAATTTTGCTTGTATTGATGATTTATTATTGGGAAAGTTGTCACCTTTTTAATCTGTTCTGTGCAGCAGCAAATTGAGTGCTCAGGTGGGAAATGTGTAAGTTGTTGGATAAGCTGTGACTGTCATCTGGGGAAACATCTGCTTGCTTTGTGCTCGATTTCCTCATCAAATCCCCCCCCCCCCCAAATCTACGGTCGATAGTGTTAGATGCTTCCACTCTGTGGACAGGCAAGCTGAGGCTCTGCTGCTGGAGCTCATGTAGATGGAGTTGAGCTGTTTCCCTCTCTGGTGGAGACCTCCAGGACATCCCTCTCGCGGTTTAAAGGTTTAACTGCCCCCTCCTCTCTGTCAGTTTGGAGTTCGGCACCCACTTTTCAGATGGAAATAAATTCTCAGCAGGTCTGATGCTTCCACCACACTGTTCTGCGCAACCTCCTGCCTTGCTTCCTGACATCCTTGCCTTTACTGATGGCACATCCCCTTCTGGGGTGGAATTTTCGCTTCTCCTGTCCTCCCAGGGCCTGGTGCGTACACTTTTCTTCAGAGTTCGGCTCTTTCATCCTTTCCTCTTTTGAGTCTCTAGAATCTGCTTCTCCACTTACGCATCTGCTAGTTGTTCTGACGCTGCGCAGCATCTTGGGGTGACCCGTAGCGCCTGGCGGTGTGTCATGTACACTCTGTAAACGTCTTCCGGGAAGCTGGAGGAACGGGATGTGTTTGGCCCTCCCTGGTGTTGATGTCAGGAGCATATTGAGAGCCTGGTGGCTGCTCCCTGGGTCGGCAGCCTCCACTGGGTGCCTGATTCTCGGTGCTGCCTTCCTCCTGTCACCAGCCATGCAGGAGCAGTTTCCTGTCCCGTGGTCTGTTTGTTCTCTGTCACAGCTAGAAGTGCAGGCTGGGAAAAGGGATGTCTTGGAGTGATGGTATGTGTTGGAAACCAGCCAACTGGTCCCCGAGAGTGGAACATAAAGAATGCCACAGTTGTCAGAATTCTGACTGTTTTGAGGCAAATGCCAGATTGCTTACTGGAGTTGATAAAAAAAGACATTTTTAAGGATTGAAGGATAAATGGAGGTGATACGTACTGGGGGGCGGTCATCATAATTGCAAGCATACATGTTACAGCTACTATGAATAGATATGAATAGGCCGGGAATAGATAACTTTCCAGTATCATCTCTGATCTAAACAACCTAGTGGCCAGATGTTAGGAAAGTACTGGAAATGGTATGAGCTGAAGCATTATCCTGCTATGGCTTTCTGGCTTTGCTATCTTGCTCAGAGATGCCAGGAATTTTTGAAATAAAAGCCTGACTAAAAACACTTTGGAATGATTATTTGCTACTAGGAATCCCTAGTAGTCAGGGGAGCTTGGGGTTATTACAACCAAAACCCAGGCCACCAATGAACATGGCCTTTTTGGGACCAATGGATAAATATAGTCCAACCTTGGTGATCTTAGACCTTGTTGAATTTTTTGTACAAGGAGAAGCCACACTTGGTTCCTTCAGGGTTCAGTTCACTTCCACCATCAGTGGGTATCTGGGGTGCTGTTATGGTTGATACATTGTGTCAGTTTGGGAGTGTAGAAGATGAACTAAGTGACTCAGTAGTTGTGCATCCTGGGGAGAAAGGACATGCCCTTACCACTCTAGGATGTTGTTCATTGTGTCAACCCGAGAAGTTTAGAAGGTGAACTAGGGACTGAGCAGTAGGCCAGGGCCCTTACTTTGTATTCACCCTGAGCCTGTGCAAGAGGAGGAGAGGAAGACGGTGTGGAGGTAAAGGATCCCCCAGGGTGGGTAGGCTGCTTACAATAAAAGGGAAATTAGGAAGGACTGATTGCTGGTTCTTAGGAAAAGCTCCAGTCTTTGCCTTCAGCTTGGTTTTTGTCTCCTGGCTTCGGGTGCAGACTGTTCGGCTTCTACCTGGCACTCTTCAGTCTTCTGCTGTAGACTCTTTGGCCTTCGTGGCAGATGCTTAGCATTCTGTTGCAGACCCATCAGCCTCCTGATACAGCCTTGCACATGTACTACAGTGAGCTCCAGGCCCGGGGCTGGGCTTTTCAATCTTCAGTGTGCAGATACCCTCTGCACGCTTCCTCATCCAACTTTGTGGCTGACCATTGTAAGCCAAACTTGAAATTTCTTGTGCATTTGTATATGTTGTGTTTTATCTGTTTCTCTAGTAAACCCTGATTGATACAGTTGCTATCTGGTACTGAGCTTTAGAAAGCTTGACCAAAGTGTCTCCCTGGGTGGTACCGTCTTCCTTTCAGTGCCTTTAGGTGAACCATTATGGGCAGCATCGGCTAGCGATGGCGGGACTAGAGTGCTCTGATACCAGACATCATTGTACTTACTATCTACTCCTCCTTGTCCACTAGTGAAACCTCAGTAATAACACGAGGACACCAAGTGTATGCACGGCCAGAAGAGCAAGTAGTGGGGTGATCATGGGAGATGCCTGGAAAACCCAAATCACCAAACGCAAGCTAGAGTAGCAGCATTCTTTTCGTATTTAGAATAAACTTAGCTCTTTCTGAGTTTCTTTAGAATAAACTCAGCTTTTTCACAACTCTCTAAAATGTTCTCATTGTCCTTTCTCACTACCTTTGCTGACTCCATGTTTCACAAGCTTATGGTATTTTTTTTTTTTTTAATCTTCTATCTCTTCAACCTAAGTATCCTTGTCTAGAGAGATCGGATCTGGAAATCCTATCGAAGAGATGTTTCCAGGCTGGGCAATTTGTCAGTCCCTTGTTGAGTGCTTATGATCATGGAGCTGGTGGTGATTTTGTTTTATAACTTACATAGGGGTTATTTACTTATTTTATTACTGCAGACTCATGGAGCTTGGAGTCATGTTTGCCTTATACAGCATGACGCTTCACTCCAGCCAGTGTGCTTGACACATGGTAAGACCCATGTAGTGGAAGGAAGGAGGGAAAGCGGGAAGGCAGGCAGAAACCCAGAGGCAGGAGCCAGGTCAGAGATTTCCACTTCCCTGGATGGCAAGTCTTGACGTGCCCCCTTTATGAATCTCTCTTTTTGAAATTCTCTTGGCTAAATTGCTGCTGTTTCCCGCTAGGAGAAATGTAGATTATGAAGCTTTCCCGAAGGGGGTTAGGGGTGAATAAAGTGAGAACCAGGGAAAGGAAATGGCTTGTGCAGCATTCCTTAGTGCAGGAAAGGTAGCACATTTGCGGACAGGAAGACAGACACCTTTGAAAAATCTTGAGGTTCAGTCTTTAGGAATTTGTGACTAAACCCTTTGTTTTTTAGAAGAACAGAAGTGGGAAGCTTAAGATAGGAAGACAGTGAAATGCTAGCCTTTCACTGGGAGAGATCTGTGCCTCTGAAAGCCCTCCTTCAGGTGGGACCTTGAAGGAACTTGGCTCTTTTTCTTAAAGTGAAGCCACAAGCCAAACACCATGCACCTAACAATGGAAATCAGGCGATGCCTGCAAGACAGACTTGGAGGTAGAGGTAGCAAGCTTTGGTGCCACCAGTGCAGGACACTGCTGTACTCTGGAGGTGACTTCTGCAGTGATTCTTTTACTCATCTTGAAGGTGAAGAGGGGAGTAGAGGTCAGAGAATTGGTCTCTGTTCATGTGTTGTGTCAGACACTTCCTCTGTATCATCCCTGAAATTTGAAAAGTGAGGGCGCATGGAAAGGCATGTGAAGCTGAAAAAAGAAAGGCGAACCAACCTAATCGTGAAGAGAAAAGGTGAAAGAGCAAATAGATGCATGCTTGGGATGCTTCCTGTGAGGTAGTAAACTGAACTTTCACTTAACGTTCGTATCCAGATTTTTTTGTCCCCAAAGAAATAGACGCAGATTAGAGCAAAAGAGACAGGGATTTATGTAACAAAATTTGGTGATTATTATGGTGGGAAAATGGCAGGATGAATATGTAAAAGATGTGCATCTCTGTAAAACTGTCTCAGTTACTTTCCTCTCGTTGCTGACACAAAGTACTTGACGCCCAAAATGAAGGAAGGAAAGGTTTATTTAGCTCACAGTTTGTGGAGGTTTCGGTCCATCCTTGGCTGGCTCCAAGGCAGAGTGGCATGTGGCAGAGGGCAACAGTTCACGGGGCACAACAGCAAGAGCAACAAGAGCAAAAGGAGGAAACGACAGTGGCAAGCAGCCTCTTTCCCTTCCTTACATTGTATGAAGACTACCCGCCCCAGGGGCAGGGTTAGTACTCACATCCATAATCCCAGCATTGGACCATGGATCAATCAAAAATCTAGAAACCCGCCCATGACTGCATGAGGACTTGGGGGACATGCAGACACAAACCATAACAAAAACAAATTGTTCACACATGAATTCTTAAAGAATAGATTTATTGGATTTGCTGAGACAACACTTTTTTTTTTAGAATAACCAGAATTGGGAGACTTAGTCCAGATTATTAAAATACATCTAGTGTCTCCATTAGGCCACCTAAGATAATATTGTTGGTGCTCAGTAAGAACTGAGCTTGCTAAATGCATCAGTTATTAGCAAATTAGTAAATTCATCCCCAAATTCTATAACCTTTTTAATTCTCCTGTTAGTGGCATTACTTGGAAAGTGGAAACAAAGTTGGCTTCTGAGGTTAGAGTGGGGATAACTGAAATTATCTAGAAGTGCTTGTTCCATGTGTTTTGTGCTTACTTCGATGTTTTTTTTCTGGAGCATTTGGAAAGGCAGTCCTAATATTTACAGAGCTTGTACTTTCTGATTCCTCTTTACCCAACTCGGTGGTTTTCTTTCCTTTTGCCCCACATTTCTTTCAGGGTCGCTAAATATTGAATATTCACCTATAGCATTGGTTCTGTGTACTTTAATACTAGTAGAAATAATAAGAAGGTTTCCATGGATTGTTTACAGCCATTTAATACTGTTCTCACAGGAAGCATTTCCACCTTTGTTTCATTCCCATCCAACAATTAAATTTTTAGAAAACAACTGTGTGTTATACACAGTGGGAAAGTAGCAGGGATTCCAGGCATGGGGACAAGGTAGAATGTCCCCATGCTGTCCTAGAGTGGTCAGACATGGGAACAAGAGGCAGTAGAGAAAGCACACAAAAACCAGGTAACCGAATATGTTGAATGCCATGGGGTTGTGTGGGAGGAATGAGGCAGACAAGGTAAAGGAGAGGCAAAGGGGAAGAAGGTGGTCAGGGTGGAGTTCGCTGGCAACGGGGCCTGGCGGGAGAGGAAGGAAATGCCCAGTATATGGTATTAATGGGGCAATTACATTTAGTGTCATGCAAGTGCCTCAGGTTTTGCAGCCTGGACGCCCTGCTTGAATGCTTCATCCTAATCCCAGTCCTGGCTGGAAGGTGACATTTGAGCTGCGGCCTCACCGATAATGAATGTCCAGGCCTTCAGAGAGCTGCTTGGTCTCAGTAACACTGGAAATAGTGTTTGCTGTGGCTCATTTCAACGGGATGCAAAGTTATCTGCGTAAATTCTGTAATGGCCAAAATTGACCCATAAGTGTTAAAGATCCTTTTAAGTGGATCATTTTCTTCCTTTTACACAGCTATCAAATGCGGCACTAATGAGGGGTGGCATTCATCTTGTCTTATAACCCTGAGCCTTCCTGTATTCATTAGCATGCAGGAATCTGACTGTGGTTTTTAGAATCTGAAGCCGCCACCCATCCTGGCTTCCTATTTTCAAGTACGTTGTTTTTAATTGCTGAGGGACTTGGTGCTTAGGCCTGGTGGTTCCATTTCCTCGTTCACTCTGACTTCAGAATGCTTTGGGCATCTCTTCTTTAATGGAGAATGTCTTGGCTGCTTTCTTAGGAGAATTTTTCTTTATAAATAGCACACACAATTATAGGCCATTAATTAAAATACATCAACAGTGTTAACACACTATTGAAAGACCCACTTTGCAAATAATGCTCTACTGCCCTTTCTAGCGCAGTCTGCGGGAGAACCTTCCTGGGAAGAATCCCACGTCCTGCGTAGCTGTGTTCTCAGGGCGTCTGCCACCTCAGTGATTCGTGTGCATTGTCGATGATGCTCGCTTCCATCTTTCCCTTCAGACAGAGGGGCCCCGCGCCGAGCAAGCCCACCGTTATGGCTTCCAGGCTGGGTTCTGTGCACCTAGTCCAGTAATGTTTCCCCATGGCTCTGTTTTTCATGCTGGATTTGATTTTCAGCAAGCTTAAATGTGTGGCTACAGGAGATAAGGTTCTCCTCTAGGATACACAGATGTCTTCAAGTCAAGCTTCATCTGAGCTGGAAATTCAAGTCCCTGAGCTCATCCTTTCCTTCCCTCACTTTGTCCAGTAGCATTAGGAGCAGCCAGCTAACAACTACATTCATCAGTTTTCCAAAAATATTTGAAAGTATTAACCCAGTTCCTTGCTTTCTATGGTTGATTTTTGGGGACTGCAGTACACACATGTGCATCTACTGTCAATTCATATCACGGCCTGTCAGTGTTCTCCTTACTACTGAAAATAGAGACATTAGCATCTTCAGATCTGCTTTAGAGGGCTCATTCCAAGAAGTCTGCAACCACTTCAGAAAACTCATCCTTTTAGTTCTGTTCTTCTACAACCACCATACTTCTGAGACCAAGGTATCCATATTAGTTAGGATTCTCCAGAGGAACAGAATATACACACACATGCATGTGCATACTATACATAATCTATGTACATATGTATGTATGTATCTATCTGTCTGTCTGTGGGTCATCTATTGATCATCATCTGTCATCTTTCTATGTTATCTGTGTATCTATCAATCATCTCTATGGATCATCTATCTATCTATCTATCTATCTATCATCGATCTATCTGTATTGCAAGGAATTGGCTAACGTGTAATTATGGAGGCGGAGAAGTCTCACGGTGTACAAATTCCAGTTTAGGTCTGAAGGCCCAAGAGCCTGGAGTGCTGACAGTGTAAGTCCCAGGCCCAGGATAGAGGACCCAAGTCTAAATTCAAGCAGTCAGGGAGATAGTTCAGCCTTCCCGCACCTCCTTATTCTAGTCAAGTCCTGAAGGGTCAGATGCTGCACACTCATGTCTGGGAGGGCTGTGTGCTTTGTTCAGTCTGCCAGTTCAATTGCTGATCTCTTCTGAAAACAGCCGCACAAACATGGCCAGAAATAAGGTTTAACCAGGTATTTGGGCAGCCAGTAGCCCATCCAACGGATCTCTCTAGGAGCTGCCACCAATGTTTATTCTCCAACCAAAAGCAGAACACACCACACACCATGTCAGACTGTGCTAGACTACATGTTTGAAACCAGAACTCAGACTGGCAGGATACATGACCGCCGCACATACCGTGCAGTGCCAGTTACCTGGATTCTTCTGCTGGCTCCATTGCTATGGGCTGGGACAGGTAATTCTCCATCACTGTAACCTAGGTCTACTGTATTCAAAATGGGTGCAATGATGGGATGTGCACACAGAGCTGTTGTGAGCAGTAAATGCGCTCCTGCACAGAAAGGTCTTGTTACTAGCACGTGCATATCATAAGAGCTCCAGAAACACTCACGATTGCCGCCATCATCATCACAGTTGCCATCACATTTATATTCCCAGAAATTAATGCATAAGAGTTAATGGCTTCTCTAGGGTTGTTCACATTTTATGCTATGTTTATGATGAAGATGAAATATATGTGAATAAATATACACATTTAAATTAGTATTTTTCCATTATTGTACCTCTATCTTGGTACTGTACATCTTGGTCCGTCCAGATCCTTAGGGAATGTGAAACCACTTTTAGTAAGTGGCAATGGCTGGGAAATCATTCATTCATTCATTCATTCATTCATGCATGCATACACGCATGCATGCATTTATTCAGTAAGCTATTGACCTACACTCTGTGCCGGGACCTTTGCTAGCCCCTTCATGAAATTGACATACCTTTTTTGTATTTAATCAATGATTTTATTCTTCTTTAATAGTATTATTTTACTTGAATGAAAAGTGGTGGTACCTAAAACTGCTATCATCTCCTGACACTTGAGTAAGAATGAGGGAAGGTTTAGGTGGAGGGAATGGGGAGGGTTGAGATTGCCTTTGGCAGCAAAGAGGACAGGGCAGGTGGGGGGAGTATAGGCCTGAAGGTGTCCAGGGGTGTGCAGGGGATGAGAAGAAGCTCACCCTGGCAGGGAGATATTGCCTTAGTCGTCTTTTATGCATGTTCAGAGTGACCCACAGGGTCCATATGCAGCCAGATTTAGATAGCTCAGCCCATCCTACACTTATGTCACCTTTCTCTGCCCTCTCTCACCTCAGTGTCCTTTCTAAAGGAAACTTGCAGTGTGTCCACCCCTGAAGCATCATTCTCTTGTGTTACCAACCAGTCTCTGGAACATCCTTCATAGTGTGAGGCCAGAGGATTTAAGAGCATTAGCCCTCTAGTATCCTGGAGATTAGGGAAACACAAAGCAGAGGAGGGACAGAGGCACAATGGAGAAGACACCCTAACACTCATAGGTGCAGAGATAACCAACCCTGTGTGCTACAATGCATGAGCCCCTGAGGAGAAAGCCAGCACCCAAAGTAATAGTTGATATCTGCTGAGAGATCACTGTGTGTCATGCAGTGTTTGAAGTAATGCATGTGTTAGCTTTGTAAACTCTCACAGTGATCTGAAGAGATGAATACTCATCCCCTCAGATGGAAAAAAATCAAGGTGCAGGGAAGGTTTCACAGAGGGATGCCTTTTAAAGTAGGCCATGAACAATGTCAAGGACTTGGTCATAGAAAGAGTAAAGAGAGGGTTTTCCTGAATGGGAAGTAAAAAAAAGCATGCAGTCCCTTCTAAACTAATGTCAGTGTGCAAACCAATTTTAAGAGTCAAGATTCATCCATGCTACAGCATGCTTATTGTGATTGTGCTACTTTGCGAATCTTGAGCCTCTGGCTGAGATCCCCACTGTGTGTATCAGTTCTAGGCCTTTGGCTATCCAGGTGGACCCTCAATTGCAAATTTCCAGGAAGATAAATGTGAATTGGCAGCTATAGTTAATTATGCAGCCTTCTGCAATGTGTCTACAGCAGACATTTTTCTTATGGTGAGTAATTATCCTTAGTGTGCCTATCGGAGTGAGATTATGCTGTGGTAATTGGCTTTGAATCCTCAATCCAATTTTATTTGAGCTGTGTTGCTGGAATCCTTTGTACCAATGTTTGTTGTTCAAGTCCGAGGAGCACCTGCCAGACACAGCTTAAAATGATCTCGTTTCTGTCCTTCCCAGAAATCCACTGAAGGAGGACAGGGAGTTCCCTTGGGTTGGCCCTGGACCATGCGATGTGCTTGGCTCCTGCTCTCAAACCCTGCAGAGAGGTCTCAGCAGTGGCCCTGGAAACTTATTTCTGAGTAGAGTCTGAAGTGATTGGTGCATAGTTGTCCCTTTGGCATGGAGGTACCCTCTGCTGTTTGCTACTCACAGACTCCTTGGCTTGCCATGACTGGTCTCCATTCATGGATCATGATATGCATCTGCTTGGCTGAATAGAGCACACAGAGCTTACATGCTGTCAATAAAACCCTACTCCAGTCCTGTGTACCTGTGAAGGTAATACACATGTAGCAGTGACTGTCACATCAGCCTTGCAATACAATTGTCCTTTGATAGCTGAATGATTGGTTTCAGGACGCCCTCCACAAATGGAAAAATCTGTGAATCCTCCAGTCTCATATGAAACGGTGTCGAACTTTCATACAGCCTGTTCACATACTCCTGTATATGTTATGTTATCTATAGATTACTGATAATATCTAACACAGTTGTTACAGTTTGTATCTAGATGCCCCCTAAAGCCTCATACCACCAGAGGTGGGGCTTGGATCACAGGGTTGTGACACTCATCACTGGGTCAGTTTACTGATGAGTTTATAGCTAAATGTGATATTGGGCAGTGAGGCCTGGTTGGGGGATGTCTCAGTTCCATTCGTCTTACTGAGACAAAATATCTGCCAGTGCAAGTGAAAGGAGGAAGGGTTTGCTTTGGTCCACAGTTGTACAGGTTTCAGTGCATAGTTGGCTGGCTCCAGGACAGGGTGGCATGACAGAGGAGCATGGCAGAGGAGCAACAGTCCATGGCAGGGCAGGCAGTGGGCAGTAAGCAAGAAGCCTGCCTTCTTTCTGTCCCTTTGTATTCAACCCAGGCTATAAACTTGTTGTTTGGAACCGCTCACACCTACGGTGGGGCTTTCCATTCTATACACCCAGAACAGTCCTAAACCAGTCCATGGACTAACCCCATTATTACTCTCTTAATCTGAATTCACACACTGTAGATTTAGCCACCTTCAAAATGCCCTACCAATGGGCACGTGAGGCTTCAGAGTACATCTAGATACAAGCCTTAACAGAGGAGGTGGGTCACGGGGCATGGCCTGGAAGGGTGTGTCTCCCTTCCTCTTCCCGGGTCCCATTTTCTTCCTGTCTGCCACACCATGAGTCTGTCTTCACTGCCACAGTCCTCTGCAATGCTGCCCTCCCTTGGAGCCGGCTGACTGGGGACTGAAACCTCTGCGGACTGTGAGCCAAATAAACCTTTGCTCCTTTCAATTTTGGGTGTTGGGTATTGCATATCAGTGATGAGAAAGTAACTAAGACAGCAATGGAAGTGTTGTATAAACTGTTAGTGTTCTTTGTGGCCTGGGGAAGACTGGCAAAATAGACGTCTGTACCTGTTGAAACTTTTCCCTGAGTATTGTAAATACGTGGTTGGTTAAATCCATGGGTGCAGACCTCACAGATGCAGAGGGCCAACTGGACATTAAGCGGAGATGGACACGTGTGCTACTAATTGGGAAAGTGGACTTTTGTGCCCCAAGTGGCCGGCATTGTTGCCAGTCTGTTCTGAATTCCAGCAGTGGTTCTTATGTGACCTTTGACAGGCTGGTTTCCCGTCTTAGATTTTAGCTTCACTGTCAGGAATGTAAGGATTTGTGTCAATGATACTCTCAAGTAAGTGTTTTTGAGAATCCACTTGGGTGCTGGGGTCTTTAGCCTGAGGAGAGGAAGGGAGGCATTGTCTCAGTTTGACTGTGCATTAGCATTACCTGGCTAAGGTAGATTGTACTCCTGCTAAAATGCCAGGTCTGGGTCCCTTCCTCCAGGCCCTCTGGTCCAGAAAGTTGGGAATTGTACTTCAGGATCTTCAGGTTTTTTTTTTTTTAAACATCCCAAGGGACTCTGATGCATTTAGTCCAGAAACTATGGTTTAAGGGTTCCTGAAAGAAGACTGAATAATAAAGAAGAGTGAAAGAGGGGGCCACTTGCAATGACACCTCCTTTGGCGGTATCTGGATTTCTGATGTGCTTCTTTCCTTAGCTCCATTTCCTCATATGTGCCCCCCATACTTCCCCCAAATGCCCACTCCCACTCCCACGCACCATTACAGACAGTATGGGTTGAAAAGTTTGTTTTCTAAAAAGCACAATATGCTGGAATTGTGGCAGAAGGAAAATTGTGTTATGTGCTGAAAGCATCATCATTTGCTATGCGTGAAAGCTTATGGCTGGAAGGTCTGATACTCCATCTACAGAGCATGATTTATACCCTCCTGCCCCCTCCCCCCAGGACTGGAGTATGGTCCCTTACAACAAATATCTTTAGAAGGTGCAAAGAAAGCTATGAATCTGCATCAGGAGCAAGGCATGCTAGTGTTGGTCATTTTCATAGGGAAGGATTTTGCTCCTTGTTTGCAAAAACTAGCAGAAAATAGAAACACAGCAAAGACTTCTGGTGTAGAACATAGGAAGGAGTACAGGATGCTTGGTTTCTTCATCGAGGACCAACTTTCTATCAGTCGGTGGGATAAAACCCTTGGCTTTTCACTCTTGCTCAGCAGCTTACCAGGTTTTTCCCTGATGGGAGTCGTTCATTCCTGACCGGCTGGAAAGGCTCCTCCTGCTCCAAGTGCACTTGCTCTGGGGCTGGGGCCAGTGCCTGAGCCATAGGATGGATTCTGAGCACTGAGCACGGCATTCAGCAGCCCCATTTGGCTTTCAGCTGCCTGTCTTCAGAAGAAGTAGTGCTGTACCTGCTCAGGAGGAGCGTGTGCATGACAGGTAATTTCCTCCTCCTTTTTTATGGTGGAAACAATTGCCTTTTGGGAGTAGAGCACCAGCATTCTGTTTTGGATGCAGCAGTCACACAATCACTGTTTGGAGATGCATAATCTCTCATTTTTATTATAATTGTGGCATATCTTTAATTTGCTTGGCATAATGCACTTAATCCATAATTATAAAATATGCAACTAGCCTTTGGCCTCATTCTGCTCTGCCACCACAGAGGCAGCTTGGTGTTTTTATTAATTTAACTTTATGCAAGCTAACAGATTGCCATAAAGGAAAACAGAATTTCTCAACCAGTTCAGCTAATAGCTGTGCTTTGGCAAAGGGCCCTGTGGTATGTGCTGCACAATAACCACCTCTCTCCAGCAGTACTTGCAGGTTTTAATTGAATTTTTATCCCATGGATACTGTGTTGAAACTATTCATCTGCTTCAGTAAGTCTTCTGATATTAAACAAGTTTTTGCAGGTTATTTTCGTAATACAAACAGTGTTCGACAGTTGATTTCCATTAAAAATTCTCTGCCATATTGTGGTGAACACAGTGAAGGGAGCTTCTCCTGAACACGGCCAGACAAAGATATGGCATTAATAGGGGTGAAAATGCAGTGTGCTAATCTGGTTTGGTTCCTACACACACACACACGCACGCACGCACGCACGCACACACGCACGCACGCACACACACACGCACACACCCATGCACACACACGCACACACACACACACGCACGCACACACGCACGCACGCACACGCACGCACGCACACACGCACGCACGCACATACACGCACACGCACGCACGCACACAAAGATACACACCCTTCTTTGTTTGAGTGAGAGGATTTGGTCCTGCTGACAAATTTTGATAAATTACAAAATACGGGACATTTCCAGGAAGTCCTTTTTGGGTTTTAGATATCTGCCATTCATATCTTTCACAAAGAGGTGCATCCATTCAGCAGACTCTTTCTTTGACCTCTGTCTCTCCTTTGCTATCTCATCTCTAGCACACATGGCTGTTCTGCTCAACATTAGGAACAGGTACTGCTGAGAGCTATGTCTTCCCGTTCTAAGCAGCACTGTATAGGCCTTACTGCCCTCTGAATTGTGCATATGGGTGCCTTTCCAGGGACCCTCGTCTGTACTCCCTGAGTGTTGTAGATGGAATAGTTCACCATCTACAAATAGTAGGACATCAAAGCTGTGGTGACCATCTGGAACCTCCAAAGAGGGCTTTTTTTTTAATAAGTGAAAGCAAACTTTGTATGCAATTTGAACTGCTGATGTTAAGAACAGCTACTGTAAAATAACCTTGGCTCTGAGAAGGTCTCGTAATGGAGGGTAATCACGGCCCTGCCACTGTTGTTTCTTTAGGTGTAGCACTCACCTCGAGGGTGTTCCTTTTCACACCTCTGGCTCCCGGCGTCCTTTGTGTCCTGTGCTCTGATACCCTTGGGGATTTCTCCATTGGTATTAGCAGACACTTTCAATACTTGCACTTTATAGCCTTTAGCTGTTTTGCAGCTACCTGCCAGCTTTAGAAGGTCTTGGTCTTCATCATTTGAAACTACCTAGCTTATAGTATCTTGAACCTTAAAATTTTTCTTTCTATTCACATGCTCTTAATTATCCTGTTTTCTCGCACTCTTATTCGTACTGAAGCTCTCTTAGAGTACACGGTGTTTTCTAGTTTTGTGATACCCGCCTGCTCTGAAGTAATCAAGTCACATGTCTTAAATTCCTTAAAAGATCTGCATGCTTTTCAAAGGCAAGAACCAAGCCCTTTGCATACACAGAGCTTCCTTGGAGGTGTTGCCTAGTAAATGTTTGTGACCTGGTAGGTCTCTCCAGGTCAAGAAAGAATATTTGGCCAACCAAGAAGAAAATTATTCCCTGACTTCTGTCTTGGCATCTGCATTAGATCAAAGATGCTATCTTGGAGTGTATGTCATGATCTGCACTTCGGTTTTACAGTATTGGGTTATATGAATATTTAGTCTTGAGTTCAAATCCTGGCTGTGCTACTGTGTACCTCTGTGGTCTTGGGCAAATTATTTCTCTTAGCTTGAATATCCCTATCTTCAAAATGGGGCATAGTTATCTAGTAACTATGACCATTAAATTAGTTAATATTTATAAAATCATTAATATAGTAACTGGAACATAATGAGATGTTAAAAATGGTTGGTAATTATTACTATTAAGAGTCATTGACCTGCTAGAGTTTCAAATCCTTGTTTAAGGTAAACCATTGAAATTTTAAATTTGGCTCTGAAGCACTGAAGACACTGAGTCTATAAATAGTGAGTGAGACCCAGCTGCTCTAATGAAATTGCTATTTAGTTATTGCCACTGGCCTGTCCATGTCTGTGAAAAAAAATAGAGAGTCTCACAGGCTCAGTGGTGCATATTAGAAATGTTTCTAAACTGTAAAAGCTGCTTGCCTGTCTGAGTGAGTGAGTGCTAGGCTGGTGGTCAGTGCAAAGCCTCACAGTGGGTATAATTACTTGTGTTTTTGAATCTCTAGATACTCTAACATGGATGGGAAGTCTTGAAATGGCTAAATAGACTCACATGGAAAGTGGCTGTTTTTCACGCAGTGCTGCCAGACATAAGCCCATGGGCTCTTAAGGTTCTTTTGGGAGCTTCTGAACCATGTCTTTTCTCCCTAGTTACTGTTACTCTATACATCAAGGTCAAATGCCAATAAACAGCAAACCATATTTGTCACCTTGGCATGTTGGTTAGAACTGGCATTTCTTAAGGAAAGCCTGCTAATAGAAAGGTGACTTGATCTATTTTAAGTCACTAAGTGCAGTAAACATCCCCAAAGGGGTTGTATTCAAAGGGTTGTAATCACCTCTTAATATACCCAGGTTTTTTTGTTGGTTTAATGGGTCATCAGATGCTGAATGCTTGTCTTGATTTTTCTGACTGTTGGAGGGAACTGCTTATTTTGATGGCCTGTTCTGATCTTTGTGTTTCTCCTTTTCTTTTAGTTACTAACAAAGCAACCCAGGCTTAGTTCCAACATGTTTATAGATACAGTCTTCAAATTAATTTGTAAAAGAATAGGATTATAAGGCACTTATGGATCTATTTCCCTGGAACAGCACCAAAGCCAGAAAAAGACTGGATGATCATTCCAGAAAATATTAATAGTTCAATGTGATGTAAGAGAAAGATCCTAGACTGGAAGTTAAGATTTTGGGTAGGGATTTTCATGGCCGTGATTCTGTGGACAGACGAAATGGAAGGGCACTTCTCCCACATGCCTCCGCAACTCCAGTGCCACTCAGGAGGCATAGTTCCCATATTACTGTTTTGTGTGAAATGCCCCTCTTCTCCTCCAGGTCTTTCCTTACCTTTCCATTTTCTGCATCTTTCAACACCGAGCTCTAATTCTTGCCAACACACAGCAAAAAGTACGGTCTTGGGGAGGCTTATTTACTCTTCAGACTGGTTTCTTTGTCTGCACAATGCATACATTTATAATGTCTTTCCCCCAAATTAATCAAGTTAGTGCCAAAGTATCTGATCCATTAAGGATGTTAAATCAACAGGATTTTCCATCACTATCAGTGTAGTTTGTTTCTGTCTACTGCTTCAAGCCCTGTGATTCTCGCAATAGCACACCTTCACGCAGCTCATCCTTATAAAACATGTACATGAATATGTTCAGTGCCAGGCCATCGAATGAATGCTATATGAGAGCCAGAGAACAAGCTAAGAGAGGAGAGCGAAGGCGATTGTACCTGTCAGGTCTGCTGACAAGAGATCAGATATCACCTAAGGCATTCTTCCCCCACTGTTAACTGCAAATTCCCCTAGTTTCACACTATAGAAAATTGCACCTTTGACATTACACCTTTGAAAGGCTTTTTCACCCTCTACATTATAAAATTAGTTTTATTATGGTATCTCTTTGAGAGTAATACTTACGTTTTAAGAATCTTAAGAAGCTATTTATGTATCCATATCTTAACATTTTCCAGAAAGAATTTCAGGCAAAGATGTTCTGAATATTTTCACTATCATCCTACTGCCTATATCGAACCAGCTTTCAGGAAATGTGCACAGATTCTTCATCTGCACTTGTTCATGAAATTTTTTTGTCCCTTTGCTGAGTGTCATCTCAGGAACAAGGGTATAGCCATGGATGTTTTCATGGAGAAATACATTCTTTTGGTGAATCCACAGATATTTGCTGAACCCTTACTCTAGAACAATGCTGTTCCCTTAGCAACTTGGGTGTGGATAAAACATTCATGGTCCCTGCCAAGCTGATAGGATGCTAGGAAAGCAGATAAAAATCACGTAAATTAACAAGCAGTGTAATTGTAGCTGGCAGCAAATGCTGTGAAGAGAGCACAAAGGTGCTGGGAGAGGCACAGGAGGGTGGCAGCAATGGTGCTGCTGAACTCTCCATTATTTGAACATCCCTGGAAAGTTCTGGAAAGTAATTGATGTACACAAAGGTTTACTTAAAACTGAAAAGAATTTGAGTTATTACTTTCTGTGTTTATTGTCTTTGGCTCAGAGAGAGAGAGAGAGTGTGTGTGTGTGTGTGTGTGTGTGTGTGTGTGTATGTGTGTGTGTATTAGATGCAGCTATATGTATTATTTATGGAAAGGTGCTCACAGAAAAAAAAGGAATTTTCCAAATAAGGGTAAGCAGTTTATTTTATATGATGAAATGCTGTGTGGTCATGGAAGTGAGTTTACAATTTTTTAAAATAACATGAGCCACTACCTGTGTAGAAACATTAATCAATTTTGGGGGTTTAACATGTTAATATACAAAATTCTACCATTATCAGTCATGTCCAAGTCTCTGGGGAATGCACTCCAGGTTTCCCATGTATGGAAGGAGTGGAGGCATCAGCACACCTGTTGGATGTGTTGGGAAGAGAGGTCCTGGGTGCTGCCATTGCTGCTGCCTGGGGTGTCCTAGTGGATATTTCAGAAGGTTCACCCTGAAGCCCTGGCAGCTACCAGGGAGCCATGGGAGGCCCGAGCTAGTCCCTAGGTCTGTATCAACCAAGTCACTAAGACCTTGGGGGTTCTTAAGGGCTAATTTGTGTTAAGAAAGAATGAGCGCATCTTTCCTGAGACTTGCTGTAAGTTAAGATTCAGTGTGGGAGCATGTTGTGAAGAGACAGGTTAGGATGGACCATACTTTACTCAGTTTTCTATTAATGCCCTAACATATTACCACAAAGTTAGTGGCTTTAAACAACACAAGTTTATTGTATTGCAGTATTGTGGGTTAGAATTCTGATGTAGGTTTGCTTGCGCTAAAGTCAAGGTGACAGCAGCCCTGGGCAGAGGGTGGGATTTGTTTCCTGCTGTTTCCAGCTTGCAGATGCTGCTTCTACCTTGACTTGCGATCCTGTCCACATCTCCAAAGGTAGCAATAGCAGGTCAAGCCCTTCCTTTCACCATCTCGCCAACCTTCCTTAGCAGGGAATAGTCTACTTTTACAGATTCATGTGCTTAGGTTGCTGCCCACCCCACCAGCCATACAGTCTCCCCATCTTAGCATCTATGCTCTCAACCGCACCTGCTAAGTTCGTTTGGCAGGTGGCACGGTCCCAGGTCTGGAGATCAGAGTGCTGTCATCCTGAATACCACCTTGGAAATGAACGAGATGATGAGGCTGGACACCACCAGCCATCGACTGCTTTGTGCAAACCATGCAAAGCTACTTCTTCTGGCTATTCATAGCCACTTTATAGGATGCAATCAGAACAAGCATGTTTTCCTGTAGGCAGATGAGGCTCTGAGCTCACAGACTGCCCAGCAGAGCCCAGCCTGGTCTTCAGACCCTTCTCCCTGGGTTGCACAGTTGTGTGCAGAGGCCCTGAGTGGAAGCAAGGGGTAGAAATGCCTAGAGAATGGACAGTGAAGCCTGGGGCATTTCACTCGCTTCTCAGAAGTGGGGTGGTCATGGTAGAGCCGACTGACATCTTGGGGCAGGTGATGATTCTGCGCCCGAAATCTCTTTCCCTGTGAGGAGACTGCCAGGATTTGCTCCCCCATACTTTCATCTACACTTTTACATAATTACGTGACCACATCCCTGGCTGGGCTACAAGTTCCTGGAGGGCAGCAGCCTGCGTTCCTTATAGCTCAATCTCATTATCCAATACTTAATGACACGTGTGACACAAATGAACCAGTGACAGAAATAAAGTGTGATGGGAGTTGTAAAAGGCCTTTGAGATTTAACAGCAGAAGCCATCATTATCCGAGAGAGAGAAAGCATCAGACAGAAAAGTTTGTCTTCCTTTCTGCCTCCCATTCCTTGAACAAGCCTGTCCTCCATGGGCCTTCTGTCCTTCCCATCTGGCTACTCATGCTCTTCCTTCCCTGTGTCCAAATCTGCTGGCTAGGGAATGCGAATGTAGCTCTGTAGTGTGCACCCTTTGTCTAACACAGAAGGACAGAGGTGTGATCTGTAGCAAACCCCTCCCCCCAGCCAAAGAAAATAAAATCTGCTAGTTGGCATTGGGAGTCAAGTGTGGTGGACTTTATCTCTGTGTTCTGCTTTTCAGGCATATGTGTCTGTGATCCCTAATTATAGGACTAAAAGTCTTTCCTTTGAGTTAAAACAATCATCAGAGTAGGTGGCAGAAGCATTTTTGGGTCAGGGACTTCCTTGGAACCTTTAATTTCCTACCATAGGACACTATGTCCTCCACCAGTACCTGTGGCCGGCAGGCCCGAAGGGGATGAGACATTCTCACAATAATTCTACACACTGTCTCCAGCCCTGTCTGAAAAGGCCCTCTCCCCTCTTCATCTCACTTTGCTCTGCGGTATCACAGTGCCATAAGCACAGAGGTGGTGTGTGTGGATGGGGTCCTCACGGAGCTGATCCTGCCTCAGAGGGTACCCATTTTGCAGTGGGAATGTCACAGTGTGCTTCACAACTGGATTTGAGAGGCACACCTTTGTCACTCCACATCTGAGGGAGAAGGAGATTAACATTTCAGAATTTCTAAGATGGTTCTGTATATCTGACTGTTAACATATATAATCTCTGTGGCCTAGAGAGAATGCCTTGAAGTGGAAACTTCCATTATTTATCTGCTACAATTTCTGCCTCATTTATGTGGCAAAGTTTGAAAAGAGTTACGTGCCTTGATAGAACATTTGAACCTACATTTAATGCAGATTTGAAAAGATAGTTGCTAGTTTACTGGTGCCCCTGATTATTACAAACACAGGCTTAGCAGCTGTGTGCACAATACTTAGTAAGAGATACAAATATGAGTGAGTGCATATATATTGTGGTTTAATCTCCTGAAATATATCTGCTGATCAATTACTGGAGCGTGGTGCTGTGCCATTGTCCTCTTTAAATCAGAATGACCTGCCAATTTGTGAACTCCAGCTTAGTGCTTTGCTTGGGGTAAAGAGGTGGGGAAGAAATGTGTCTGTAATGCATAGAGCAATACTTTGTAATCAGAATATTAACATTTTGATTGAATCGATGGAGCGTTTAAATGGAAATACTCAATTGCCAAGACCAAGCTTGGGAGGGACCCTGCAACGTGTGAATAGAGTCTGAGTCTTTTTCCTTGATTGGAGAGAATTCTTTTAATAGAGAAAAATGCAACGGACTAAGGAACCACCTATTAAGGACAGGAGGTGGGGCGTTGTTCATTTTTTGATTGCGTATATTTAAATACAGATGAGGACACGCAGTGACAGCTATAACTGCGGAGGGTTTGATCTACTGATGACTGAGGATGTGTGTGAGATGGTGCATCAAACGTGAAGCAGGTCAACAGGCAGAACGACCACAGAATGTGGTGTGACATGAGGTGCAGGTGCTGGGGCTGCTCCGCCCTAACCAGCCGTGACCCTGCAGCCGAGCCACTTTGCCGTCTAGGCTCGGCTATTCATTGCTGATCAGACAGAGGCAAGGGCACTTACTTTAAGGACTTCTCATGGTTCTCCTGTGGGTTGGATGGGGTAAAAGCTTTTTGTAATCTCAGCAGTTGGCAGGCATCTTTCCACCCTACTAGACAAAAGTAAATTCCCAAATGTGCTCTAAAGCCAGAGGTGACACTCAGGGAAATTTAGAAGTTAGGTTTTCTATGGAAAGCTTTTGACCTTTGATCACTCAGCCTAAAATGCATGGCAAGAGGCTGTGAAAACAGAAACTTTCTTCAAGAATGGCAGGGAGTTCCAGTCTGGGGTGTGTGTACCATGGTGGACAAAAGGAAGAAAACATTTTAGAAAGTAAAATGAAGAAAGTCACAGAAGTTGTGTTGGGATGGTTGTCCTTGGCCAGAGGGTGGTTTCAGTCGGGACTGGAACAGGCAGGGGCTGCACAACCGATTGTGTAAGGTTGTGGCAGCTCTTTGGCTTATGATTTTGTCAGACTCTTGTGGTAGATCTTGTTATCAAGCAAGTACATGTGAGCCCCTTACCCCCCTACCCAGTACAAGAGGCTTCTAGAGCAGAGGGAAGATCTGAGTTCTCTTTTGGTAACAAGTTATGGGTAAAGATCCACCTGATATCTATGTTTTATTCCTAATTCATCTGATTTGAGACATCTGACTGCTTCTGAAATGCCCAGATTTATAATGAAGATAGTTCCTGTTATGGTTTATATTTAGATGTCCCCCCACCAAAACCTCATGCTTTTGTAGGTGGGGCTTTTGGGGAGTGACTGGGTCATGGGTGTGTGATACGGGATTAGTCCACTGAAGGGCTTACAGTGGGGTGTGCTGATGAAAGATGAAGCCTGGTGAAGAGAAGGGGTCACTGTGGATGTGAACTGGAAAGGTCTATATCCCTTTTCCTACCTTCATCCTGTGTGCTGTTTCCTTCCTGCCCTGCCGTGGACTGTTTCTCCTCTGTGATGTCCCTCTGCCACGCCTCCGTGCCTTGGAGCCAGCTGACTATGGACTTAAACATCTACAAGCTGTGAGCTGAAATAAACCTGTCCTCGTTTAACTTGTGAGATGAAGGTTAACCTTCCTCCTTTAACATTATTTTGTCTCAACAATGAGAGTCATTAAGGCATTCCCAAGTGCGATAGTGAATGGATTATGTCTACTTGAGTAAGAAACATCCAACTAAATTGGATCAGCATAGTTGAAGGTGTGAAAGGCCCACCCTAGGCGTAAGAAGGAGGAGGCTTCCTTTTGTTTCTTTGGAGGGGCTCCAGGCTTCACGCTCACCTTCACCTGGCCCCCAGCACAGACTCTTCCTCTTTCTAGTTCATACCCTTCAGCGTTCCACTGCAGAAACTTTGGCCTCCCGATGTGGACTTGGACAGGGCACTGTCATGAGCTTCAGGCCTTTGACTGTGTCCTTCAGATCCCAGTATGCAGACAGCCCCTGTGCGCTCTTCTGTACCTGACTCTGGGGGCAGCCACTGTCAGCTGATCTTGTAAATGCTTATGTGTTTGTACATCTTGCATTGAATTTGTTTCTCTAGTAAGCATTGACTGATATATGAAGTCACTTTTTTCCTTTGGCTTTGATTTGTTGGTCAAAAGACATCTCTTGGCTCCAGACATTCTTAGACTAGAACCTTGGATTAGAATGAGCAGTGAAAAATGGCTGTCAGAGCATCCACTTGGGAAGCAGGTATCCTCAGGATGTTTAAGTTTTCAAAGGCAATCACGATAGAAAGAATATCCTTATGATGGCAAAGGAGCATGCCTGCCTGTAACTAGAATTCTGTAGAATTAGTTTACAAATGAATGAATCGAGGGAGGGAGAAAGGAAGAGAAGGAAGGAAGAAGTAAGGGAAGGACAGGAAAAGAAGAAGGGAGGGAGAGATAAAGGGGGAGAGGGAGGGAGAGAGAGAGAGAGAGAGATAACATATTGGAAAATATGTTCATGAATTTGACTCAAAACTTCTATTTAAGAAAGGAGCACCTGGATGACCACTCCCATGCCCATAACATGCACTATGATTTCTTGATACCTTGCACAACTTTCTAACTGATGCCACCCATAGTCTCTATTCTAACACTGTCCTGTCCCAGCCACAGCTTGGGATGAGAGAACCCTTGCAGGGGTCAGAGAAGTTAGTGAACACTTGGACTAGAAACAAGGAAGCTACTTCACGGTTTCATCATCACATTGTGTTTCCTTCACTGATTGTTGGCTTTGGGTGAGCAGGTTTCACAAAAGAGGCTGAAAGCATCTATGGGAAGGAGCTGCCTAATTAATCACTAGCCATCGGATCCTTTCAGCAGGATGATCCTAGAGGCCTTAACAACGCCCCTCAGTAACAACAGAGCCAGCTCGGTATGACTTCATTTTCTTAGAGACACATGATTGATCTGGCTATTGGTGAAGGGAGACACTGTGGCTTCTTTCCACAGAGGGTGTCATTAGATGAGCAGATTAAGTACCTTCCAACAAAGGCTATGAGAAGCCTGCAAGAAATTCACTGAGAATGGAGGAAAGATAATGAAAACTCTGAAATATGTACGTTTAAAGGGGAAACCTCAGACTGCACCTGATTTGTCAGCATCATCAAAGGCTTGGTGGAGAGTCTGAGCTGAGAAGAGCTCGTCGTCCTTCTGGGTCCTTAGGGATGGGCACGAAGCAGCTAGCTGGAGCTGGTGTCTGGGAAGAACACTTGCTCCTCGCTGGTGGTCCTTCTTAATGCCCTTCTTTGTGTCAGTTTGAGCTTTTGTTATTTGGTACATTTGCTGCACACAAGTTTACATTTACCTTGTGAGGAGGTACATGTGCATAAAACATCTTGATTCTTTTAAATCCCCTCCCCAACCTCCCTCTCTCCATCTCTACATTCCCAGGCCCCTGTTTTCACTGTTGTTATTACTAATTTTATTCTAAAGAGAATAAAAAGAACAATAAAAATGATACAGAATTTCAAAACAAGGTAATAGGAAATTAACAGTGCTTATTATATTGCATATTATTATCTTCAAAGCAGTTGCTCAGATGATCAGATATAGGCATATAAAATTGATCAAACAGTGTAAGTGCTTACTATTCTTTTCATTGAACTGATAGAAATTAATGGTACAGTTATCTTAGCTGTCTCATGTGTATATATATAATTTTTCCCCTTCTTTTCTTCTTTCCCCTATCCCAGTTGTTCTCTCCTTTTGAGCAGTTTCCTTCCCTTTCATAGTATCTATTGTGCCTTTTAGATATTATTTACTCCTTTGGTTTCTTACACTAGGGAGACAATATGATGTTTACACATGCAAATTTGATTCATTTCACTTATGAGTATGGTCTCTAGTTGCATCCATTTACCTATAAAAGACTCAAGTTTATCTTTCTGTATAGCTTTTATCTCCATTGTATAAAAATACCACATTTTAAAATCCATTCCTTGGTTGATGGGTATTTGAGTTGTTTCCAAGATTTAGCGATGAAAAATTGTGCTGCTATAAACATGGGTGCACATATATTTCTATGGTATGATGTTCACAGTTCTTCTGGAAAAATACCTGGAAGGGGAATAGCTGGGTCAAATGGGACCTCTAATCCTAGTTTTTTTGAGGAATTTCCATGTGATTTTTGTCTTATTTAATTTCCATGTGTTTATGGAGTTTTTGCAGTTTCTTTTGTCAATAATTTCCAATTTTATGGCACTATGGTTAGATATTATTTTGGGGATAATTTCATTTCCTTTGTATTTACATAAGCATATTCTGTGGGCTAGTATACGGTCTATTTTAGAGAACATTCCATGTGCAGCTGAGAAGAATGTGTATTCTTACACTGTTGGGTGGAACACTGTAAATATCTGCTAAATCCATTTGTTCACAAGTTTGGTTCAGTTCTGCTATTTCTTTGCTGGTTTTTTTGGTGTAGTTGATCTATGTCTTTGGGACACTGTTACTGTTTTTAGTTATGCTTAGAACAATCAGTGTTTACATTCATTGCACTGAGCACCTGGTGCATTTTAAATCTTTTTACTTCTGCTTCCTTTCCCCCTCTGTACATTTCACCCCTGGCACCCTGGACCCCTTCCCCTTTGCAGAAGATCTGTCTGCCTGTCCTCTTCTATCACTCCTCTGTTTTGCTTTTTATTTGTGCTTTGCCTTACTCAAATGAGAGATACAATGCTGTGTTCAAACTTGTGTTTCTTATTTATTTCACTTAATATTAGACGTATTTTGTAAACTTTTCAACACTCTGAAAGGAGCTGAGGGTTTTGGAACCTCCTTTATATTAGGAAGCCAAGTTGGGCACTTCAATTTCTTCTCCTCCAAGACACCTCTGGGTGGATTTATTCAAGTAGCCTGAGTCGAATACTATACCTGTCATGGACCTTTTTCAGCGACTTTGGTGATTTTCCACTTATATCCATAGGTGCTTCTACACATAAACCATGGGGTGAGGGACACAGTTTCGCTGCATTTGTAGATCCTATGATCTGCTTTATTGAGATTATGGTTGTTATAGTTTGTGTCTGGATGGCCCTCCAAAGCCTCGTGCAGTCATGGCGTGGCTTCTGGAGTTTAGGATCGATCCATGGTCCCATGCTGGGATTATGGGTGTGAGTGCTGCACCTGCCCCCAGCTTGTGTACGATGTAAGGGAGGGAAAGAAGCTTGTTCTCTTCTGCTCCTCCCTTTTGCTCTTGCCATTTTGCTGTTTTCCACTGTCGTGTGCCTTGGAGTCAGCTGAATGTGGACTGAAACCTCCACAAACTGTGAGCTAAATAAACCTTTCCTTCCTTAATTTTGGGCTTCGGGTATTTTGTCCCAGCAACAAGACCAAAGTAACCAAGGTGATGGTTCATACTACTGAACTGTTAAATGCATAGCAGCGGGTCCTAGTTATTGGTTTTGAGGTTTTGTGCAGTGGGGTAGTACATACAGAATAACCAGAACAAGTTTTAACACAAAGTTAATGCTCAGTACAAGTCAATTATTATTGAGATTCAAATGAGCATCAACTTAGCTTCAGGGATTGCAGGATCAGAAATACAGAGGAGATGCGTAAGTGAAGCAGGGTAGCAAATGAGCGGGAGACAGAGCTTGTGGTTAACAGAAGCCTTCGTATCCTCCTTTGAAGCAATTCTCATTCACAATTGTAGATATCTTTTGACAGGCCAAGGCAAACATTTTTGGAGGGTGTAGCAAAAGAATTTCCTAGTTTGTAGCTCAAAAATCATATAGATCTTTAGAGGAGAGAAGATATTTAGTATGTTCTTTCACCCATTCATGCACGCATGCACTCGTTCATTCATTCAGATCTTGAGTATGGAATGGGCACCATTTTCTGGGTTACCCAAGAGGAGACAGGAAAAAGGAGACCTAGCCGTTATTGTGAAGCAAGTCAGCATCTGGCGTCTGGAAAGTGAAGATCAACATGCTCTATGAGAGACCTTTAGACCTGGGACTGTAAAGTTCAGGGTTAAGGCCGGCTAATGGGCAGTCAGCAGACCATGGGCAACTGCCAGAGGCACAGAATTGCACGTGTAAGGATTCAAAATAGAATTTAGGAAGAACAGTCAGGTTGTGCTGCATGAAATGTGTACAGATTTTGGTCTTAGGGAAAGAGGGACCAAGGTCTGTTTGGTATCAACAAGAGTGACATTTTTGAGAGAAAATATCAATATAAAATCCCTAACACTTAACAGATCACTTGAATATAAAGGGGAAAGTACATTTCCAAAATGAAGCTTTGAATTTCTACTGGTGACTCTTGGGATGAGAAAGCACCGGTCCCCATCTGGTTCCAGGCTTCGCTCCATTCCTTGCCTCTCCGGGGTCGCTCGCCTTCAGTTCTGGTCATACAGCAGCAGCTATTCCGCCCAGAATGCCTTTTCCATTTCTTGCTCCTAGACTGTTTCCTACACCATTTCTTCTGCTGCAGTGCAGCTTTAGAAGGTCAGGAAGGCCTGGATGGACTAGCAGTAATTTCTTCATTTGAAGTTTTACCAGTGTCCCCTGAATCCATCAAATGCCAGGCATGGCGCCGGGGCTAGGAGTATAGTGGTCAGGCTGATGAGGGGGAGACTGTGCCGTTGCTCCTTGTCTGGGGCATTTTCTTGGCATCCTCTTGAGGATGCTCATGGGCACTCCCAAGTGAAAGCCTGGCTCCTGGGTCAAGAGCCTCTCTTTCCCAGGCATTTTGGATCCACAGACCCTGCCTTTTATCAAGTCCTGTTAACAAAGATATCAAGGACAGCAAATTTCATTTTGTGTGGCCAGGGGGACTTGGTTGACTTTAGAGGGCGTACACACTTGTGTTTCGAGTGGGTGAGAAGCACTTCAAAGATGTTCAAAATACTCCTTTCCATCCCAGAGACCCTGCTGTGTAGGGATCCTTGAAGCAATATAGTCTTAAGTACTCAGCAGGACTTTTAAAGCATATCTCTATGTACTTTAATTTTGTTAGAATTACAGTACTGTTAATGGTCTTTTAAATGCCTGCAGGGTATAAAGGTTTAGGACAAAAGGCTTCCTCCTCAAATGTAGAATGTATAACCAAGAAAATCTTTTTCCTTTCCATATACTTCTCTCCCATCCCCATGCCGTGCGTCTGTGGAGGTGTGTGACATAAAGCAGACGGCTGCACCACACCAGCAGAGCACATGCAGTGAAGATCTCACTTCTGCACTTTATTAGGATCTAAACTTTGTAGGATTTCTGCTTTTTTACTTGATAGTTCTATGAATTTTTCTTAGCTTATGTGATCTGAAATTGAACAGTAAAGGCAACTGTGGTAGAGAGAGAAAGAGGGAACAGAGGTATGCATGTTCCTGGTGACTGATGGTTTTTAATACTCAAAGTAGAGTAGGAACACAAAAGCGAAGAAAGGCATTTTAGCCGTCCCCCTATTATAAGGTAGGAAAGCTGAGAGACCAGAAGTATCAGTAGATACTCAGCTGGACAGTGGCCATATGAGGACTAGTTTGTGTCTTTTAACTGCTTCGTCCATAGCTTTTAAACACAACTTTTATCATTTTTTTCTAATAAGAATAGCTTGGTTCATGGCTTTCCACAACTAGATGAAGGCAGAGGCTTTTATTGGGGTGGGGGATTATGGTCCACAATCACAAGTCATCTGTGTGTGTTGGAAGCAAAAAATCTATTTGGATCACTTTGGATTCTATCAGCAGGAATTCTAAAACTTTTACTCATGTTTCCCTCTTCACAGTACTCATGGAAATTGCATTTGAATATCTTTATCACAGAGATAATGGTGATTGTTGAATTTACTTTGTGGAGGTCGTTTCGTATATGTTCATAGTAGGCAGTTACCTGTAATCTGTCCTGATACCATGAACTTAATAATGGGTATATATTTATGTGTGTATAATTTACATTTTATAATATAACTTACACAGCAGTCTATGTGGTTTACATAGTAGTCTATATTTTATAATAGTCTATAATTCATATAGTAGTCTATATATAATAATATTAAACACACACACACACACACACACACACACACACACACACACACTCACTCACTCTCCCTTAAATGGAGCTGTGGAATCAAAATCTTTCTCCAGGTGGGAGCTCAAAAACATGACCAGTCATTGATGAGAAGTAGCTTGCAAGGTAGCATCTACCTTCCATTTTATTATTTATGAAAAATTAACCTGCAAATTTTATAAGGAAGTGGAGAAAGTGTTTGTCTTGTTCCGAATGAGATGCTCACCTTTTATCCAGGGAGACAGTCTTCAGGCTTGCTCCAAATGAGTCTGTTTTTCACAGTTTCCCCAGCACCATCTTGGCCCAAACCTTCGAGTGATCTCATCGGAACATTAGTTGTTCCCTTTCCTGTCTGTGGGCACAGCTGCAGTGCTGGCTTTAGGAACGTTTTCCAGAAGGAATATTTATGTGGGAGTATTGGGTAATCCCAGTAATTCCAACTTCTTGGAAATTGGAGGGAACTTTGTGAATATCTTGGTAACTGTAGTACAAAAATAGTTCATTTTAGGGTGTCTTTTTTATACAAATTTATGATGTAGTCAGGGGGACGAAATGTTCACATAAATGGCGATTATATGAAAATTTAACACTGATTGTGAACAAATGGCATAGGCACTTCACAGTTCGTAAATGCTGAAAAACCTCAATGAAAAGTGATAACCGAGAGCTGAATGGCTGGTGGAAAGGCTCCGTGAGGGAGGTAGTTTGAGCGAGGCTGAAGGGACGGCTAGGAAGGAGCTGGGCAGGGGGAGGCACGCAGGAACCCACAGAAAGGAGTGGCGTGAGCGAAGGCTTGAGGTTAGAACCACAGACAGTGCACAGAGGAGCAAGCAGAGATGTAGCTCCTGACTCGGAGGTGGGAAGGTGAAGAGGTTGAGGGGCTCCGAAAGCTCCAGGGAGGAGTTCAGACTTTCTGTGGGCCTGTGCATGGGATGTACCTCCCACAAGTCCGATGCAAGAGGGGGCGGAATTGCAAGGCTGGAGCAGACTATCAAGGGCCCGCCCTGGGAGCCGCTCTTCCTCAGCCTCCCCAAGTGGTGGTGGTGGTGGTGGTCGCAGTTTTCTTCCGGCAGTTTGTCTGACTACTTGCAAACTGGATTATTTTCTGTTCCACTTTTAGCTTGTGCTCACTTATGCCACATCTCTGTTACTTTAGTGTTTTGCTCCTGATTCTGTGTATGTTTTAAGCTCTGCTTCATCTGTTATGATTTGCAATGGACACATCTGCTGGAAGTGTCCAGGTCCAGATGCTAAGGCTGGCTCCCTTCCCTCTCTCCTGTACCTTGGCAGTGACACATGGAGGGCAGACCCTCCGGGACAGTGTGAGATCAGTGAGTCTCCTTCTGAGACTGGGCTTGTTCTCTGCTGTTTTCCAGGAGGTTGGGAAACTGCTCTCCCCAAGGACCCCTTTTCCTCTTGCTTGCAGCATTGAGACATCATAGATTTCTTTTAGTGAGCATTGTAAAACCGGCCCCTGCTTTCACTTCTTAGAGTCTCCCGCCACTGTAACTGTTAGCTTCCTTTAAACGATTTTACTTTGACTTTTATTCCCCTGCGACTGAGAATAAAAGTGAAAATTAAGCGTTGCAATCCAAGCCATAGATCCCCAGCTACTAGTGGAGCAGAGTCACTGGCCAAGTAGTTGGGCCAAGAGACCGATCAGCAGGCTGATCCCAAGGGCTTTATTCTACTTTGCTGCTAAGCATCTGCTGTGGTGCATGGTGGGGAGCACAAAGCGGTCGGGGTTAAGGGGTCATTCTCTGCTTCCATGGACACGTTTTCCGCGTGTGCTGCCAGCGCTAGGATGTTACTACTGTTGCTTAATTTACTTTTCATTGCCCTCTTAGTGCTCTGCTTTTTCTCTATGATGAGTCAATTAGCATGAAAGCAATGATAAACCTTGGAAGTGGAGGAAAATTGGGAGGTTACCTTCATCTAAGTCCAGAAGTCATATTTAAAATACTGGACGCCGGGTCTGGGAGAGCAGTAAAGAAGCAGAGTGCAGAAGCTATGAGGTGAAAACCAGGATCTGGAAGCTCCATGATAGAAAGGTGCTGGGCATTTAGTTTCTGACCAGTGGGAGGATCTTAAGGAACTGACTGAAATGGGCTGGGAGATGTTTGGGGGCCTCAAGGCAATAGGCAATTACCACATTCAATTATTTTAAATTGTTATGCTTGGTTATTAGCTCTGGGTCTAATATCCAACCACTGCAGCCTTTGCGTGTTTGGCTGTTTTCGATTGGTACATATTTATCGATCCTTTTGCTTTTAACCTGTTTATGTCTATATATGTCACGTGTACATTGTCTAGATGTCATGTAGTTGAGTCCTGCCTTTTTACCAGTCTGACAACCTTTGCCATTTGATTGGAATATTTACACCATGCACACTTAATGTGATTATTGATGGATTTGGGTTAAAGTCTGTTATCTTGCTCTTTATTTTCTGTTTTATTTCTTTTCTTGGGATAGAATTCTTTTGTTATTTCATTCTCTTTTTCTTTTGGACTTTTGGCTTTCTGACTGTGCTATGGTAGTTTAAGGATTACTTTCAGGTTTATAGTGCACATCTTCAACTTATCACAAGCTAGATTTAAGTGCCATTTTACTACCTCACATATGGTACAGGAACTATATAAAAATAATACTTCCATTTTTTCTCTCCCAGACCTTGGACCATTATAGGTGTGCATTTTGCTCTATGTATGTTATAAACCTTACAAGAACATTGTTATTATTTTATTTAAACTGTTATTTATCTTTAAAAAATGTTAGATAGTTTTATGTTTTTCTACATAGTTACCATTTCTGGTGCTCTTCTTCCTTTGTGTAGATTCTATTTTCTTCTGGTATCATTCTGTTTGTTCCTGAATGATATCCTGTAAAATTTCTTGTAGTGCAGGTCTGAAGGTGACAAATTCAACTATTTTTGAGAGAGCCTTAATATGGCCTTTATTTATCCAGTGAACTTTGCTAGGTTTAGAATTTGATGGACATTTTATTTTCAATGCTTTGAAAATGTGCTGTCTTTTTATTTGCATTATTTTTGGTAGAGAATATCATCTGTCAATCATATCTTTGTCCTATTCTGTTCATCATATCATATTTCCTGTATCTTTGTCTCGTTTTTCTTATTTTAAAAATTAAAAAACTGACAAAACAACAAAACTCAAAGCAATACAAAAACAACAAAAATGATATGTGGCTTCAAGACATAATGATAGAAATTTACAATGGTTGCTAAATTACATGTTGTTATCTTCAACGAAGTTGCTCAGTCCAGTAGACATAAGAATGTAAGATTGACCAAACAATCAAAGACAGTAACAAGTAAAAAACAATAAAAATAATTTAAAAAAATGTTGGAAATGATACAGAGCTTCACCATACAAGATGGTAGGAGTTAAACAATGGTTCTTATACTGCATATTCTTTTCAGATCCATTACCAAGCGTGTAAAATTGATCAAGAACAAAAAGAGAACATTTTAAGCATTGACTGCTCCTCTCAAGAATCTACAGACATTAGCAATACACCTATTCCAACTATCTTTGTATATAAGTATAAATTTTGTTATTCATTAAGAAAAACAACATAACAAAAACAAATACATAAACAAAACAGCATAGAGAGCACTAAAAATGATACAGAATTTCCAAACATTGTGATAGGATATTAACAATAGTTGTTATACTACACAAAGTCATCTTCAAATGGTTGCACATATAACCAGACATAGGCCTGCAAGATTGAGCAAGTACACATTGCCTGTTCCTTTCAATAAACCAACAGATATTAGCAGTACAATTATCCTAGCTCTCCTGTGTCTCTCTATATAAACATTTTTTCCTCTTCCTCCTTTCTTTTTCCTTTCACCTTCTTCATCCCAGTTGCTCCTTCCTATTTGAGCAGTTTCTTTTCCCTTTCACAATATCTATTCTACCTTTCAGATTTTATTTACTCTTTCAGATTATTATAGTAGGGAGGAAATATGATGTTTACACATGTGAACCTGATTTAATTCACTAATGAGTATGGTCTCTAGTTGCATCCATTTACCTATAAAAGCCTCTACTTCATCTTTCTTTATAGCTGAGTAATACTCCATTGTATAAAAATATCACATCTTTTTTTACCCATTCCTCAGTTGATGGACATTTGAGTTGTTTCCAAGATTTAGCTATTACAAATTGCACTGCTATAAACACAGGTACACATATATCACTGTGGTATGACATTTTCAATTCTTCTGGGAAAATATCCAGGAGGGGAACAGTTGGGTTGAATGGGATCTGTAATTCTAGTTTAGTGAGGACTATCCAGACTGATTTCCACAGTGGTTACACCCATCTACACTCCCGCCAACAGTGAAGAAGAGTCCTTTTTCCCCCACAGCTCCTCCAGCATTTCTTATGGGTTGATTTCTTGATAATAATCATTCTTTCTGGGGTGAGACAGAATCTTAGTGTTGTTTTAATTTGTATTCCTTGAATGAGCAATGATGTTGACATTTTTTCATATATTTATTTGCCATTTGTATTTCTTCATATGAGAAGTGTGTATTCATCTCACATGTCCATTTTTATATTGGGTCTGTGATATTTGGGGGCCTGATTTAAAAAAATTCTTTGTATGTTCTAGACAGGAGTCCTTTTTCTTAGTGACAGTTGGAAAATTTTTTTTCCAAATTTGTGGGGCTTCTTTGCACCATGTTGGTGATTTCTTTTGATGTGCAGACACTTTTCAATAAGATGAGTTGCCAGTTGTTGATTCTTTGAAGTATATCCCGTGCAGTTTGGGTTTTGTTCATGAACTCTCTGCCTACCCCGATGTCTTCAAGACTTTCACCTACTTTCTCTTCCATTAGATCTAGTGTTTCTGTTGTAACATTTAGATCTTTAAGCCATTTTGAAATGATTTTGGTGAATGGTGATAAACTTGGGTCTAGTTTTACTCTTCAGCATGTGGAAAGCCAGCTTTTCCTGTACCATTCATTAAAGAGACTGTCTTTCTTCCAGTGAGTATGTTTGGCCCCTTTATCAAAGGTAAGGTGGCTGAGTGTCTTTGTGGTTGTGTCTGAATCTTCCAGTCTGTTCCACTGATCTTCAGGTCTGGTTTTGATTACCAATGCCCTGTTGATTTTATCACAGTAACTTTGTGCTATAATTTCAAATCAGGGATTGTGATATCTCCTGCCCTGCCTTTGTTGCCCAGGATTGCTTTTGCTATTCTAGGTCTCTTATGGGTCCAGATAAATTTTAGGAATGTTTTCTTTAGGTCTGTGAGGTATACCAATGATATTTTCATTGGAATTGCATTAAATTTGTATAACAATTTTGGGAGTATAGCCATTTCACAATGTTGGTTCTTCCTATCCATGAACAAGGAATATCTTGCCATTTTTTGAAATCTTCTTCAATGTCTTTATTCAGAGTAATGTAACTTTCATTGTATAGGTCTTTTACTTCTTTTGTTAGATTAATTCCTAAGTATTTCAGTTTTGTGAATGCTATTATGAAAGGAATGGTTTCACTTAATTTCTCTCAGTAAGTTTATTCTTTGTGTATAGGAATACTATTGATTTTTGAGTGTTGACTTTGTACCCAGCTTTTTTACTGAATTTGTTGATTAATTCTAGGAGTCTTTTGGTGGAGTTTTGGTGTCTTCTATGTAGAGTATCATGTCATCTATGAATAAAGATAATTTCACTTCTTCCTTTCCTATCTTTATTCCTTTTATTTCTTTCTCTCATCTAATTGCTTTGGCTAGTATCTATAGAACTATGATGAATAGGAGTGGTGACAGTGGACAACTTTATCTTGTTCCTGATTTTAAAGTGAAAGCTTTCAGTTTTTGTCCGTTTAGTATAATGTTGGCTCTTGGTTTGTCATAGATGGCTTTTATCAGATTGAGATAAAGTCCATCTATGCCAACTTTCTGTAAGTTTTTTTTTATCATGAATAAGTGTTGGACTTTATCAAAAGCTTTTTCTGCATCTATTGGGTTGATCATGTGATTCTTGCCTTTAGCTCTGTTGATTTGGTGTATTATATTGATTGATTTGTCTATGTTGAATTATCCCTGCATTCCTGAGATGAATCCCACCTGGTCATGGTGTGTTATCTTTGTGATGATTTGCTGCATTCTATTAGGTAGTATTTTATTGAGAATTTTTCATCTATGTTCATTAGGGTGATTGCCCTATAGTTCTCTTTTCTGGTTAGTTCTTTTTCTGGTTTTGATGTCAGGATGATTGCCTCCAGGAATGAATTTGGGATAATTGCTTCCCTTTCTATTTCTTTTAAAAGTCTGAGAAGAATTGGTATTAAATCTTCTCTAAATTTCTTGTAGAAGTCAGCTGTGAATCCATCAGGGCCTGGGCTTTTATCTTCTTGGTAGATTTTTTTTAAATTACATTTTCAATTTCATTGGCTGATATTGGGTTATTCAAGATTTTTATATCTTCTTCATGCAGCTTTGGTAATTTATACATATCTAGGAATCTGTCCATTTCTTCTGCATTTTTCCATCCAATGAGAGTAAAAGTTTTCAAAGTAGATATTGATGATCTTCTGAAATTCTCTAGGATTTGTACTGATATCACCCCTTTCATTCCTTATTGCATGGATTTGAGTTTTTTGTTTTCTTTTTTGATAAGGTTGGCTAAGGGTTTATCAATTTTATTTATTTTTTTCAAATGACCAACTCTTTGATTCATTAATTTTTTGTATTGTTTTCTTAGTTTCAATTGTGTTAATTTCCCTTCTTATCTTTATAATTTCCTCCCTTCTTTGGGCTTTGGGATTAACTTGCTCTTCTTTTTCTAAAGTTTGAGGTGTAACATAAGGTTGTTTATTTGTGTTCATTCTGTTTTCCTGATGTGGGAATACACTGCTGTAAATTTCCCTCTGAGGACTGCTTTCATTGCATCCCACAGATTTCAGTAGTTTGTGTCTGCATTTTCGTTTTATTGTAGATAATGTTTGATTTCTACTTTGTTTTTTTCTGTAACCCATTAGCTGTTCAGGAGGGTGTTATTTAATTTCCATGTGTTTATGGAGCTTTTGCGATTTCTTTCATCATTTATTTCCACTTTCATTGCACTATGATCTGATACTACGCACGGGATAATTTCAATTCCTTTGCATTTACTTAAGCATGTTATGTGTGCTACAATGTGGACTCTTTTAGAGAATGTCCCATATGCAGCTGAGAAGAAAGGGTATTCTAATATTGTTGGGTGGTATACTCTGTAAAGGTCTACTAAGTCCATTTATTTACATGTTTGGTTTAGTTCTGTTATCTCTTTGCTGATTTTTTGTCTAGTTGATCTATCTCTTTGTGACAATGGGGTATTAAAAATCACCTGTTACAATTGTGCTATTACTTACTTGATTTTTCATGTTTGTTAAAATTTGCCTGATAAAATTGGGTGCTCCTACATTTGGTATATATATATATATATATATATATATATATATATATATATGATTGTTATCTCTTCCTCTTGGAGTTTTCCCTTAACAAGAATATAGTGATCTTATTTATCTCTTTTGATCATTGTTGGTTTGAAATTCACCTTGTTTGCAAAAAGAATAGCTAGTCCTGGTTTTTTCTGGGTTCCTATTGCATGGAGTATTGTTTTCTATCCTTTGACTTTAAGTCTATGGATTTCCTTTTGAGTTAAATGTGTTTCTTGTATGCAGCATATTGTTGGATTTTGTTTCTTGATCCACTCTGCCAGTCTGTTTCTTTTGATTGGTGAATCGAGGCCATTTACATTAATGCTTATTAATGATATTTTTCCCACTGTTGGTTCTGTACTTTTCCCCTCTATTTAACCGCTTACCTTGATGCTAGTTCTTTTCTATTGCTGGTCTTGAGATTGTGTTAATTTTAATCTCTTTGTAAAACATATTTCAGTACTCTTTGCAGAATTGGCTTGGCATTCATGAATCTCTTCAGTTGATTTTTGTCATGGAAGAATTTTATTTCTCCACCAATTTTGAAAGATAGCGTCACAGGGTACAGCAATCTGGGTTGGAAGTTGTTTGCTTTCAGGACCTGAAATACTTTACTCCAAGCTCTTCTTGCCTTGATGGTCTGTGTTGAGAAGTCTGCTGTTATTCTCATGGGCTTTCCTTCATAAGCGATCTGTTCCTTTCCTCTAACAGCTTTTAATATCCTGTTCTTTTGCTCAATTTCTGGGATCTTGATTATTATGTGTCTGGGTGTAGATTTATTTTGGTTATGGCTAATTGGGGTTCTATATGCTTCACTTATGTATATTTAAGTTTCTTGTCCCATGCTTGGGAAATTTTCTATTACTGCTGCAAAGTCTTTAAAGTCATTTATGCTATCCCCTACTCCTTTGTTGATGCCTATCAGCCTTGTATTGTTTTTCTGTGCCTCATCTTGCAGCTGTTTAATTGTTATTTTCTGTTCCTTCGTTATTTTTTTTTTTCTTTCATGGTCACTTGCTGCAATGCTGTCTTCAAGGTCTGAGAGTCTATCTTCCATTTCATTCAATTGGTTCTTCCAGATTTCAATGGAATTCTTAATTTCCTGAATGTCTTGTTGAATTTGTTTCATGCATTCTAATTCTTTCCTGTTCTTCTGTTCATTCAAGGTTTCCATCATTTTTCTGTGCTCCTCTATTTCTTTATATATGTCTTCTTTTGATATGCCCAGCAAATCTTTCATTATGGTTGTCATTTCTCTTTTTACTTGAGCAGTTATTTCTGACCTGATTTCCTCTATAGCCTGATGTATTTGGTTCTTTACTTCAGTTGCTATCATTTCAGAGATTTCAGGTGTGTGATATCCATGTTCTTCCATGTTGATGTTTCCTGAACTTGTTCTGGGTGGGGTATTTGGCTGAGATTGCACTGTGCTTCTTCTTTTTGTCTTTTTTTTTTTTTTTTGCGGTACTGGGGATCGAACTCAGGACCCTGCGCTTGCTAGGCAAGTACTTATTCCACTGAGCTATATCCCCAGCCCCCTTTTTTGTCATTTTCAAATCTCCCTAGGTTTAAGGAAATCAAGTTCGTTCCTGAGATGGCAGCGGGGGGTGCAGCCAGAGGACCCAGGCACCCAGACAGTTCACCTAGCCTTCCCAAGTCCAAGACCCATGGTGGTAGGGGGTGGGGCTGGAGGATTTGGGACCCCAGGCAGCTCACCAAAGTGTCCTGTGTCCAAGGCCTATGTCTTTATAACTGGTATTGAGTAATTTGGCTGTATTCTGCTTTGATTTTGTTTTACTCATGATTCTTACACTTGGAATTTTTGGTACTTCTTTGATATTGGCTTACTGTTTTCACTAAATTTTGAAACTATTTGGCCATTATTTCCTTCAAATATTTTCCCACCAGCCCTCTTTCTGCTTGATGTCTTGTAGCACAGTGATGTCCTGTTCATTCTTCCCCAGTTTTTTCTATGTTTTATTTTAGATAGTTCCTATTGCTTTTTTTTTCATTTCACTTAATCTTCTTCTGCAGTGTCTAATTTGCCATTTATCTCATTTAGTTTTCATCTCATGTATTATAATTTTTACTTCTGAACATTTGCTTTGTGTCTCTTTTATATCTTTCATACCTCTCCTTAGCATGTATACTTTTTTGGTAGCTTCTTGAGAATATGTAATGAAATTAAAACTGTTCCAATAATCTCATTTATTAATGACTTCTGTCATTTTCTAATTGATTTAGAATAATGTTTCTTAGTGGTTGTAATAACATTTTGGATGGAATAATTTTTTCTTGTACATTGTAGAATATTTAGCAGAATTTTTGACCTCCTTGCACTATATCCAATAATATCTTTAGTCATGACAATTAAAAGCTTCTCCAGACACTGACTAACATTCCTAACTTGGAGGTGATAAAAAGGTAACCTCAGTAGAGAATTACTAGTTGAGAATGATTGTTTTTTTTTTCTCCTCATTATGCCTTATATTTTCCGGCTTCTTTACATAGCAAGCAATTTTTATTAAATGCCACAGATTTTTCCTCTTATCTTATTGGGCACTGGATATTTGGAATTCCTATAAATAGGACTGAGCTTTGTTCCAGGACATTTAAAGGCTGGAAAGTGTATTTTCATTTATGGTTTGAGCATGTCCAGTCCATGGTCGGCTGGCTCCAAGGCAGGAACTGGATAGTAGAAGAATGTAGCAGGGCAAAGCTGCTCAACCCTTGGAGCTAGGAAATGGACAGGGAAACAGAAAGAAGAAAGGAAGAGCCACATACATACACCAAGATCATTCTTCCATGATCTACCGAGACACACCCAGATGTATACCTTTCCCTGGGAAGCTCCAAAAGTCGGTCAAGTTCACAGTCCAGCTTAATTGTCACAACTATGTTTGTTGAATGTTAATTTTACTCCATAATTGAGACAAAACTTTTCTGAGGTATTCTACCAGTTACTCCATGATTTTTGAGGGTTGCTACTCTGGTTCATGGAAGCAGTAATGTTACTAACCCTGTGTGAACTTCCAGAATCGTTCTAATTCTTTCAAGTGTTTCTTTTCCTTGACCTAGGATATTTTTCACAAAAGTGCACAGATTAATACTCAGCTAAAGACTTGAGGTGGATCCTTTATATGTATCTAGATTATTTGTACTTGTATAGTACCATTTCTTACAAACCATAGCTACCTTTGTGTACCCTTTGCCGGCTGAGACACCTTTGCAAACCTTGGTTGCCTTAGCCTGGACAGATTCAAGCTCGCCAAACTTTACCAAAGCTTCATTTTCTTGCATGTGACCTGAAAATGAATTTTATGCATTGTTCTGGGGAAATTTTAAAGATTACTTCGTCTGTGTCCTGTCCTTTTTGTCCCTTTCCTGCATTGTCTGATGCTCAATGACAAAGTTATTGTTTTATGTATCCTATTTTTCTAAAGTTGTTTCATGTGGGAAGATAAAATCAGTCCTTTCTGTTTTGTTTGACATCAGAAGTGTCTGTGTCTTCCTTAATGCCTGACAACACCAAAGTCCAGGAGGTTAGTATACCCAAGGTTTTGTCAACCACTTTAGTAACAAGGCTATCCTTAGAGCTTACCTTTCTTTAGTCCATGTTGGGGCCTGTCATTTATATCACTTCTACCTCCAAAGGTAATGATTTGGCTCCTGGCACTTCAAAGACAAGATTTAAATCATAAAGCAAAAGAACCTCTTCTATAATCCTTAGTTGTTAAACACTTTCTTATTGCATATGGGTTGTGACCATTAGAAGATGTAGACACCATCTTCTATGAAGATTTTTGTTTTAAGTTTTACTACCTTATATTGTTTGACCTTGTCAAGATGGGTACTTAGTTATTGATGTCCTGAAAAATTTCAGTTGGTGAAAATTTCCTGGCAAGATCCTGTCCTTCTTTCTTCTTAGGAAACCTGAATCCAGGTATACTAAAACCTGAGTAATAACAGACAAGGGCAGTGCGTGCTACATTTAGGAAAGTGCAGTAAGCTAGTGTGATTAGGTGTTATTTTGGCTGAAGGTACAAAGTGAGTTTGTACCTTATCTATAAATTCTTTCCAAACCAAGACCGATAACAATAGCTCTAGCATATTCTGTTTGATACATACAGGTTCTGTCTGTAAGCTTCTATAGGCAAAGGCAGAGACCATGATTGAAAATCATCTCTCCCAGGGCCCGAGACATAGAAGGCCCTTAGTGCATGCTAGTTTCTTCCTCCCAGTTTGTGTCCTCCCCATGTGAAGCATGAGACTGTGCCATTTAGTGTGTTACAACTGTATGCCCTTACTTCTCCCCTGGCTCGCCTTGCTTTAGCCTTACTGACTTTCTGTAATTCTTTAATATCTTCCCTGCAACCAGAACACTTTATATGCCATTCCCACTGCAGAGCTCATTATTTCACTCTGTGTGTGTCTCTATTCTTCCAGTCCAGCATAAATGTCACCCCCTCTTCTTTGGAGGTGCCCTCCCAGACTCTGTCATGGCCTCCTCTTACTTCCTCTATTGTGCCTCATAATTGCAGGCTTGGAGTTTATGTATTGGTGAACTAGTTCATTGTGTCTTCCACTCTACACTGTGAGCTTATCTGAACCTGAAGCTTGCTTTATCACTCATAGACTGACTGACTTGGGTCCCAAGGACAATGGGAAAGTATTCAGTTTACACTTACTTGGATTTCTATTTATAAATAGATTTATAAATAGTGTAAGCACTCAAAACTAGATTTGTAGATTCAAAACTCCAAGGGTGGTGCTTGAGTCAGTTTGCTGACCATCGCCATGTGCCAAGCACAGCCTCATGCTTAGCACAGAAAGATCCAGTGATGGCAGCTTCTTCCATCCAACCCCTCTCTTGCTTAGCTTGTCAGCTTTGGCCATCAGAACACTGTGGGGCATAGTTCATCCCAGCCTGATGTCACTTTCTGGTTTGGAGCTCTGTCAGTGGTGCAGGTTGCCATTGTCAGTGTCCCTGACAGGTGACAAGCCTTTGTTCTACTTACCTTCTTTTGTGCCTTGACCTACTTAGGTTGTCCAGTCCCCTGATGGGAGACTAACCGGTGCTCTTGGAGAGGCTGTGTCTATGAATTGGACTCACTTCCTCTCTGATGCCCAGGGTCCTTGCCGTCCCTGCTTTGCCTGTTGAAAGAGGGTCTCAGTGACAGTATGAGAAGCTCCTTGCTTTTTCAGTTACTTCCTCCTCCAGTATGCCCTTCCACACTTAGTAGTCTGGTCAGCCTTCTGCACTTCTGGGATTCTCTTTTGCCCATTCTGATAAGGACCTTGGGTTTTCTTCTGTGGCAGATTTATGCTTCTCCCCGGCACTGTTTCCGCCTCCCTTCCTGCAACACTCCTGACTGACAAATTCATTTCATTGCTTAGCTATGTCTACACGCTCTTCATAAATATCTCCTGGCCACCTTGCCAAGAATCTTCTGTTTCATTTGCAGACTTTTGGTGGGGTCTTGTTCTTAATTATCTTCTTGGTTCTTTGTCATGAACTGTGGTGCAATCTCCTTTCTTCCCTCCACCTTGTGCTTCCTTATCATTGTTTTATACACCTGTTACTGTCAAATTAGTTCACTTTTATGAGCCCACAGAGCCAGGCCTTCTACGGGGTTCCTCTGAAGAACCCCTGAAGGAAAAGAAACATCATTGCACTTCTGAGTATTCTCCATCTATTGACCCTTCAATCATTAAGTGGATGCAGCTCGGCTGTGTGCAGCACCCAGGACCGGGATGAGCAGTGGAGATGGTGAAGGCAAACAGGATATTTAACCTCCAGGTTCTGTTGCACAGGAAATATGGACCCATGGAAATTCTTGAGCTGGAAAATGATCATGCACCTTGCTGGGGTTTAGGAAGGAAGATATGATGCATCTGTGAAACTACTGAAGAGGGTGGTGCTCAGAGGTGGGGAAATAGGAAAGGGCGTATTGGAAAATCCTGGGCACCCTGCCAGACAGCCAGTCACACTGAACTTGGGTTATGCAGAAGAGGAAGGGTAAAAGGACCAATGGACCATATATTTATGTAGCACTCTTAACAGAACTTGGTGTTAGAAGTGAGGGAGAGAATAGTTATGATGCTTGTAATGCTCTGGACTTGAGAGGGTTGTAGGGTTGGCCCCATTACTGGAGTGGGGAATGCCAGAAACGGAGGGAAGAGGTGGAGGAAGAGGAGAAAACCAAAGAGGGTTACACTAGAAGTGATGAGCTCTGTCAGTTTTAGCCTCTTGGGATTGAAATGATAATGGTTCGTTGCACAGTATTTGGAAATGTGGGATATGGCTCATAGGAAACTCTGGTACTGGATAAGTTTTGGGAGTCATCCAAATATTTTGGGAGGGGAAGCAGAGGAGCAGCCATATTGAAAAGCAGCTAACCCAGGTGTGGTGGCACAGGCCTTAGTCTTAGTTATTCAGAAGGCTGGGCCAGGAAGATCTCTTGAACTTAGGAATTGGAGACCAGCGTAAGAAACACAGTGAGCCCATCTCAAAAGACAAAAAGCCTAGGACAGATATCACAAAACCCAAAACAAAAGGTATAGGACCCCAGTATGATGTGGAGAACCCCAGGGGCTGTGGGTATTCAGGGGGTGGAGCGCATAGAAGGCGGGCGGGTGGGTTTACTCGCAGAGCTACAGCTCCCCTTTGTGGCCCTGTTTCGGTGCTGGGAGCTAAACCCAGAGCCTTGCACGTGTAAGCAGAGCACTCTACCGCCGCACCGCGGCCCCGGCTCCATCGCGGCATCTGTGCCGTTTCCTTCACCCGCTTTACAACCCTCCCCACATTGAGCGCTGTTTCCACTGACACCTGTGCTCTTCAGGCCCAGCCTTTCCCCCTTTCCCCACCTGCTTTTAACGTGAAATTGGACAGCAAAGGAAAGGAACTCTCAGGTGCTCACTTACTGTCCTATTCTTAAGGACAGTGAGTACCGGCCTCTTTGTCAAGCACATTGGGCAACTGAGACTGACTCAGAAATTCCATCCTCTTTCCCTTGATGTAGGGAAAAAGTTAAGCCAAAGTGCTGTAGAGTCCTGCACATACTCTTCTTTCCTGGGAGCTGTCAAACACTGGGTGTCTCTCCCTCTTGTCTGGAACAATGGCTGCTCCAACATGCCTCGACCAGCACGTGAGGAGGCGGGACTGAGTGCACCATCCTCAGATGGTCTCATTCGGTGTCCCCCTTCGCAGTAAGGCCCCCGCTCTTCTACATGCGTCTCTCCCCTCCTTGACATACTTAACTCACATGCTGGGGCAGAGTTTGGGATGCTCTCCCTGTCTGCCCACTCTATCAAGGCCATTGAATTAAGCAGGCCATTTCCTCTCACTTTGTTTCTCTGTAAATTTCCCAACCATATGGTCTGAGGAGAGTTCTTGGATTATAAATAAACACCACTGATTGTAAATCTCATGGGTTTTGTTTTCTCTTCCAATGGGAATGAACAGAAATTATAGATTCGTAGCTTAAAAAATGTGTTGAGGAAGAAGATAATGTCTCTTTCTGTATGTGTATAAATATATTTCTTCCATTTTTCCTTGTGCTGAATCCTTTTTTGCTTGGAGTCATCTATCTGGCCAGACTCCATTTAATTTTCACTGCTGCCATTTTCCAACCTGGAGGTAAACTGTTGCTTTAGGCAACATGATTATAGCCACGTGGGCCTGGCCAGATTGCACTGACCAGATGGGTTTGGTGCATCTTTCTCCCACTGGAGATGCCGGTTTCCTCTTTGCAGGAGGCATGCTATTCCCTAGACTTGTGGCAAAGGACATGAAGTAGTAGACTCTTTCCTATTGCTGTCTGGAAGAAGCCTCACTTGGGCACCATGCATAGAGGAGCTGGGGTGCTCAGCTCTTTGGATAGGTGCTCTTTGGCTATCCTTACGCTGCAGACCTGTTAAGGCATGAAGAATCACAATATTTGGCGGTCCTTCTGCTTGATGTACTGCCACAAAAGCTACAGAAAACCAGGCGGGCATCCCAGCCACCAAGGACAAGTGGCTGGTGGTATAAAAGCCTTTGGACTGGAATGGTTAGGGCAAGAGGCAGCTTGAGGATGGCGTAGCTCAATGTGTGAGTACAGATTTTGGTCTCAGCGGGGAACTGAATGTTGGTACTGCTAGACTGGTCAGATCAGCTGTGATATCCAAGAGGCTGTGGGAACCCCCTGTAGGGAAGAAACAGGTAAACAGGGCTAAGGGCAGGGGTCAGTACACCAAGCCTATTGGCCAAGTGTAGACTAGCTCCTGTCTTTGTGCTTCCTGTAAGCTAAGAGCAGTTCTCATATTTGGGTGTTTGAAAATAGCAAAAGAATACTGTATTGAAATAGTTGAAGAATCAGACGGATTCAAAGTTTGGGGTGCATAAGTAAAGTATCACTGGAACTCAGCCATCCTTATTTGCTTACGTACTGTCCATGGCCATTTTGATAATAAAGTGCCAGAAGTGAGCTGCAGAGATACAGACTACCTGGCTCATAAAGACTAACACATTTGTGACTTGCCCCATGCAGAAAATTTTCACCCTGCCCTGGTATAGGGCAGCAGAGATTTACAATTGGGAGCATGGGGGGGGCAGGCTGAGGTGATAATACTAGGCTTTAAGGTCAAGTGCACTGACATCACTTTGAGGGGTGCTGCCCACACAGTGAGGCTCAGTAGGGACAGGTCAGTTTATTACTGTGTGAGGCTGAGTTCCCTGGACAGAGCTTGGTTGAATGCTCATGGAACCCATTCCCCTCCATCCAGGACAAATGACAGCTGTATTTGTCAGCCTATATTCATTTAAGTATATCCATGGCACTGAAATCTGGCTCAAGGAAAGAACCTGGAAGTGATGGACACCACTTCCGTACCTGGCCCAAACATGTCCCATGTCATCTGCATGCTCACTCATGTTCCCACCCCCAAGTTTAATGAGATCCCTCAGATCTGGATTGGAGCAGGACCCGAAAGGAAAGGACCTGGCTCTCTGAGGCTGTGCACAGAGCAGAGACGCTCTTGCTCCTGCTGCCCATCTGGCCCTTACTGGACTATGCTCTGGGGAATAAGCCAGGGCAATGGATGCTAAGTCACTGACGTGGTGGTGCTGGTAGCTTCTGCCGTCAGTGTTGTCGTGAAGTGCACACAGCCTCTGAAATGCGTATCCAGCCCTGCTCTACCTGTGTTCACCTTCTTCTCCATCTAGCATATCTCTTTTCTACTTTCAAGGTGTACTGTGATTTTCTAGCATCTAGCATAGCACCCTTCACACCACAGACACTCCCTAAACATCTGTTGATTGATTTCTGGGTCAAAGAATGAAACAGCAGCTTACTATAAAATGTAAACATGTTTTATATGAGACAGACCTGGTATTTCAGAGGAAGTATGCATTTGGATGTGATTTCTTTACTATAGGTTCCAGTATATAGCTCTTAAATAGAGAGCTCAGCTTAGCAGGTGCATTAAAACTAACAGATTTACACCTAGGCTTTCTCGAAGAATCCTGCTGTGTAGCAGAGAAATCCCAACACACGGTGCTCTGGATGTGTTCAGACAGCACTGTGGGAAAGCCCTGCCCAGGAGAGATGGTCCCAGGCTGGAGCTCCCTGAGCTAGTAGTGAAGGTCAAGGGCCCAAAGAAACGGAGCATATGCGTCAGGATTTTTCAACCATATTCAGGTGCTTAATATAGAAACTGCCTAACTTCTCCAGCTTTGAGGAAGCCCCGCCTAACTCTTCCTTTATGCTCTCGCACCTCTGATGAATTGCATGGCCCGTGTTGATAACCCAGAAAATGACAACTACTTAGCTTTCTGCTATTTCCACAAAGTAGGTCAGGAAGCAGAGGGGGAGGGAATTACACTCCTGGACGCAGGCTACACGGGAGCAGAAAGCTGTGGTTGCCCGAAGTTGTTTTCTTCCAGCCAGCAGGCACCTTGGATACCTTGCTGGCCTCCTAACGCTAACTTCTGTGGTGACGGTGGATGGCACGTGCTGAGGGTCACGCGCTGAGGGTCACGTGCTCAGCCTTCGGTTTACCCGTTCTCTTTACCCATCTGTCAGCTGCTGTGAGGGCCGTTTCCTCCCGCAGCGGTCACTGCTCTCCTGTCTCCAGGATGACCAACAACTCTGGCTGAAGGGGTCTGAAGCCCAGGCTTCTTGCTTGTGGAAGGACAGGTGCCTGAGGGATGCCCACTGAGTCTCCGTGGATCAGCTGGTCATCTGCGAAGCTGCGCCCTTGCCTGTCCCCCTCCCTCCTTTTGGGTTTGGTCTGAACACACTCACTTGAGAATGTTTCAGCATATTCTAGACTTGGGTTCTCGCTTTAGGGAACCCAGCCAAGGGCCCACCTGTCTACCCGTCTCCCTTCCTTCCTTCCTCCCCCGCTCTGTTCCTCCCTCTCTCCCTCCCTCCTGCTCTCTCTCTCTCTTTTCTTTTTTGTCCCCAGAGTCAGTTTATAACGGCTATAGAGATGTCAGCTCTCCTCTTGCTTCTGTCAGGGTGACACTGTGCTCACAGGCACTTGGACTTGGTATCTCTCAGCATCTGACTTAGTTACCCGATCTCCTTTTCCTTCAGCTCTGCCCGCATCTCTGAACAGTTGGTGCCTCTTTGTCTCTTTTTCTTTTCTTTCTTTCTTGTTTTTCTTTTCTTTTTTTCTGGTGGAGCTGGGAATTGAGCTCAGGGCCTCACACATCCTAGGCAAGCACTAGACCACTGAGCTTCACCGTAGCCCTATTTATTTATTCTTGAGGCAGAGATTCACCTGAGCTGCCTGGGCTGCCCTTGGATTTATACCCTCCTGCCTCAGCCCCCTGAGTAGCTGGGATTATAGGCATGTGCCACCCTTCCTGGCCCTCTCTCATTTCTCGCAGCCTTACTGTCAATGCAGGCTGGTGAGAGGGGTTCCTGACAAATCTCTACCTCTGGGAAGATGTGCCTCACCCAACCTTTGTATACACGGTGGACAGACTGGTGGTTTGAAGCAGGCTTGCTCAGGAAGGTTTGGGGTCCTCATTTCCTATAAGATATGCTCACCTTGTGAGTGGACATCCTGAGCCTCTACAGAGTCACACTCTGCTTTTCCCAACTTATTCCCTCTCAGGTCTCCCCAGTTCCCTTAATTATTTTCATGTCCTAGGCTTTTGGACTACCTTCTTTCTGTTGGCTTCGCAGGACGTACTCAGCCTTCTCCTTGAAGCCTACCTTCTCATCCTCTTCCCTTGCCCTGAGCTTTTCGATTGCAGGTAGATGTGGTCAGTGCCTTCATCGTTGCCCCGGCTGATGGCATCCCTCGTTATCACCACCGTCCTGGACACCGTGTCGTAGGAGCCCGTAACGTGTTTAACGCTGCGATAGGTGCTTTGTGAGAACTTCCTCCTGGAGTTCTCCAGCAATCCCGTGCAGCAGGCATGTGTAGTTCAGTTCTCTCTGCTTGTTTTGTAGATGGAGAAAACTGAAAGAGGCTAAGTAATCTGCCGCTAAGGGGCAGAGCTGGGCTTTGAAACCGTCTCTGACATTGAAGGTTGTGCACCTGACCCCTCTGCTAGCCCATTGCATTTGGCCTAGTTGCTTCCTGTGCATTTATCTCTTATCCATGTATTTATTTAATAAAAATAGTTACCCTGCAGTGGACCAGGGATAGGTCACTTATTCGTAGTAAGCACTAGGGCTGCAGCGGGGTGCTTGTCTGCACAGACTTTCATGTACTAATATTCTCAAGCCCCTTTCCTAATTGCTTTCTCCCCCCTGAAGACTCTTAGCTCCGGCTTGACCAGAAGAGGCCTGTGCCGACATTCACCGGTGTGCTACGCCGTCCTGCCTGCTGTTTGCTGGTGGTCCAGGCCCGGGGTTTTAATGATGAGCTTTAGCTGTCTGCCTGCAGGACCCACTCATATTTTGCCCTCTTTCTGTCTGGCGAGAGATGTTCAGGTATCCTTGTAAACCCATTTTTTTTCCCTCTTAGTTCCACTGCTGCTCACATTAGGGGTTTGTAGGCTGGCCAGCCTTTGGTCAGCTGTGTGCTTGTGTAGAGACATTACCCTAGCTTAGACAGTGTTGCAGGGCCTCAGTGGTCTCTCAGTGGTGACAGATCTGCACCCTTGGAGCACAGAGCTGTATTTTGGAAGCAGTCACAAGCCATTTGGAGCTTGCTTGGATGCACAGAGTGTTAGAGATGGCAGGCGCTTTTGGGGTCATTGATTCTAACTCTCTCATTTTACAGAGCAGGAGAGTAACCAAACTGTGAAGTATTGTTTTTATTTGGAAACAGGAGTGTCTGTAACAAGAAGACTCCGGACCTAATAGACCAGAACTTATGAGACTTGCTGAATGCTTAAGTTTGATCTCCTGGAGGTGGTTGATAGGATCACATTACCGCCCTCCCGGTGTTTGTTAACTGTCCAAGGGACATTCTGGCTCCTCTCAGCACCTTGCCTTGGCTCATTGAGCACTCCCTCTCCCTAGGGAGCTGACCCAATCGGGAAAATTGCAGAGTTCTAGTGGCTCTGAGCAGACAGGGCTTGAGGAATGACTGTATGTGTCCAGGAGAGTGGGCAGTGGCGGCCAGACTCCTGCAGACCCTCACATAAGCATTGGCTGCAAATGTCTTTCGGTAAAAATGGCTCTCCCTCCTTTCCAGCCGTACTTTTGGCTGGACTGGTGTAGCCTCTGTGACACTGAGATCCAGGTGTCTGGGATAAAATGTTTCTCTATGTAATTGATTGCTCAGACTACCAGAAGTGCCTGTCTTTGTCTCATTGAGTCATTCTTGTTTTCCAGAGAAATAAAGAACGGTAGTAAGATAGTTCTAGGAAGGAATGAGATCAGCCGAGTAACTAAGCTGGTGGCTGCTCTGTGCTTTGTGTAGATTTTTGTAGATTTTCTCACTGAACCCTCCTACATTCCTTGCCTGGTGGCAATGATTATGCTCATGTTAGAGATGGGGAAATCGGGGCCCGGAAAGATGACACGATATCCCCAGTGTCATGGTGCTGATAAGCAGGAGCGCGGGACTCCTGGCCTGATCTGGCTGCGCACGCTGTCCTGTGCGATGCCCGTATAATCTCCTGAGCAGATGAGTGGTGGAGCCCCTGTCACGTGATGCTCGGTTGCCCTTGCTTACAGTGGTGGCTGGGCGCCGAAAGGAGCCTCCGCGCACTGGAGTCAGCTGACCTGGGTTCACGCGGACCTGGGTTCTCGCGGACCTGGGTTCACGCGGACCTGGGTTCACGCGGACCTGGGTTCACGCGGACCTGGGTTCTCGCGGACCTGGGTTCTCGCGGACCTGGGTTCACGCGGACCTGGGTTCACGCGGACCTGGGTTCACGCGGACCTGGGTTC